>QAOC01045257.1:213597-249490 GCA_003255005.1 Begonia fuchsioides
ATATATATATATATATATATATATATATGAGTGAATATATTATATGCATGTATATATAATTGTTCTTCTCAATTATTGAAGCGTCGCCGTTATTTATTAATTTTTAATTTGGCCATTATTGGTAGGCTTCCTTATATAAGCAGATTAAGAAAATACAAAGGAAATTTGATAAGGAGCTCGCATTCACATCTACAGAATCTTCAACATGTGGCGAGAAATGAAATTTCAACATTTGCATTTAATGTCAAAGGAATTTAATTATTTTTAGTATTTTTGGTGGAGGGAGAGTGGGTCCCCACCCTTCAATAATACACCGAGAAGTAAGAACTAGAGGGTCACCAATAATTTCAACGTTTTTTGTTTTGTTCTTGCACTAACCATATGCATAATAATGCTACATCTCAAATAATGCACGTCTCTTGGATTCTCATCGATGCACATGCTTACCTAACGTTCAACCGAGCACGACATATTGTTGTAGGGCGACGAATATTGAAACTCTGACTCAACGTTATGCATGTCGGTTATTGGTCGTCAATCTCTTGATTGTTCGGACCACACTTTGAGAGTGTCGAGTTTAATGGAAGTTGATTGTTCTACTATTCAAAATGATATTATTTATATGGGTGGGTACTAACTGGTTCGACCCAGTTTTATCTCAAAATAGAAATAGAATCGGAGTTTACGTTTCCATTCTAATTTTAACTTGATTTTATTTTAAATAATTGAGCGAGTTTATGATCAATTTTAAGATTTATATTGGATTTCCTTAAGGTTTGAGTCAGATTTTATTTTATTTTAGAATTTTTTTACTTACGATTTTAGTTCAGATTTCACAGTTTTTATTCATAAAGACTAGCATCGTTCCATAATTTATGATTTTTTAAAAATTATAACTAAGATCGGATTAAACCCAACAATTTTAAGTCAATTTGTAATTTTGGTGTAATTTTGCGACTAAGTGATTCAAGCTAACCAAATAGGCTTGCCGGAAAATCGTACCAAGTAATGACTGAGCGAGTTTGCTGACTTTTGGTTGTGATTTGTCAACTGTTCAGGAGAGTGGGGGAGAGAGAGAGAGGTGACAGAGATTGGTAGCTTGTTAGTTTATTGTTCAATAATTCATGCAGGTCTCAAGTGGGCGCAAGTCAAATTACCGAACCAGTAGAAGTTCGCCGATTCCGGCGTGTTTCTTCACCATTTCCCATCTTTCTTTACTGGATTTGTACTTTGTTTTTGTTCATCTTCTGCCTTTGTTTATTGTTTGCTGACAAATCTAAATCACACAACATTTTTAAAGAAGAAAAATAAAGAACAAGGAGAGAGAGAGAGAAGAAGAAGCACTGTCCAGTCTCTCTCCGCCATTTTCTACCGGTAAGCCCAGCCATGGAAGAGCTGGAAGAAGCGGTTGGTTGATCGGTGGACAGGAATTATTGGTGAAGCTCTGGTGGGGCATGGTGACAATCAGTGCAATCCCAAATCTAACTGCATTGGATCAAATATTTATGACGGGTTAAATGCAAAATCCACTCTCTTCTTTTTTTTACATTATCTCCTCCGACTCCGGTTTCGTCAAAATTTAACGTTGAAATGAAAGTTTCCGATCAGGCAGATAACGTGAAACGCTGAAATGCGAAGTCAGATTTCACGACAGCGACTGCTTCTGCATTATATTTTTTAACTCTCTCGCACTTCTCAGAGGATAAAGATGAAATCTCTTGAGCAAAAAAGAAGAACACGTCAAGAAAGCACGTGAGAAGCTGGGAAAATATAACATGGGATTAAATAATTGATCACGTTTCAATCAAGACAGAGGATGGTGCGCTGGAATTGGTCCCCCAATCATAGCAAGAAGACAATCAACTTGGTCGAAGAGAGATCTGTTGATCGTTAACTGTAAGATCAGATGAACAGATCGGGCCACTCCAGCCGTTGGATCCGCAGACTCATCAGTTTTCTGCTCTTTTAAAAGCCCTCTTCCACCCTCTCTCTCTCTAACACAGACCAGGCGAGCTTGCTTTCTCTTTCACGCCACACAGAGAGAGTCCTTATCCCGCGCTTCATTTGCAGTCTCCAGTTCCATATCTGGGATATCGATCGGATAGGCTATGGAGGCTGGGATTGTCAGAACTCAACTCAATGGCTCTCGCATTTGGCGCACCAAGGGCCTCATTGGCGGCAAATGGAGCGACGCCTATGATGGCAAGACAATTAAGGTTCATCTTCTTCGTAGATTTAGTTTTTTGGGTTTTCAGTTCGTCGTCTTGCGTTCTTATATTTTATTGGTTTCAGCTTTGGATTCGTCTTCTTCCCATTTCCCTTCTGTTTTCCTACATTCTCTGCGACACCCATCTTTTGCCTGCGTTGACTCTTCTCCATCCTCGCTTTTCTAGACAACCCACCTCCTTTTTGTACTTATTTTTAATAAAGTTTCTATTTTTAGAAATAACAAGTTGTTTTTTAATTTTTTAATAGTTTATTTCGAATATCTGGGGAGCATAATTTGATTTTCTGAAAATCAAAAAACTTTTTTCTAAACACCTGGTCTTCTACTCTTCTACGAGTCATTCAGATGGTTGGTTGACTGCCATGGGAGGAACTCACCGTTAGCTAAGCTCAGGTGATGAGCGAAGAAATTGGTGTGCGATAAAGATGTTGTTTCCTTGTCCAGCTCTGTTGGCGCTCTTCAATGCGCCATTGTTCCCATTTTCGTTTTTTCAGCGCATTTTGCAGCATTGCTTATTTGTCCTCAACTGTCTGTTTCTGAAACTATTTCCGGCAGGTCTTGAATCCGGCGACCGGGGAAGTTGTGGCTGATGTGGCGTGTATGGGTAGAAGGGAAGCTGACGATGCCATCGCTTGCGCCGCTGAGGCTTTTAAGAGTAAGGCTTCACTGCATTGAACCCTACTGGTTTTGCTAATTTCAAATATGACTCATTTCGTAATTTAATTTTTGTTTCAGTAATCATTCTGATTATAACACTTCGTCTAATTTAATGTTTCGACGATTTAACACTTCAGTTTCTGATTTCTTCGATGATTTATCATATTTTTCTTCGATTTGAGAGATGTGAGGAATTTACATATTGAATAAATTTTGACTTCCTTTTCCAGCTTGGGGAAAGCTTACAGCACTGGAAAGGAGCAAACGTATGAAGAAATGGTAACACGCTTTGTGAACACTTATTGTTTGTGTGGAGAAATATAATATAATTTGAAGGCTGGGTGGGTTCTAATCCTTTGTTCTTGTACGTTTAATTTACAGGTTTGATTTGCTGATTGCACACAAGGAAGAGCTTGGCCAAATTATAACCTTAGAGCAAGGAAAGCCTCTCAAAGATGCCATTGGCGAGGTATGTTAAACCTTTTGATCTACAAAAACAGAATCAAACCTGTCCGAATCTAATCTAGGTTCTCTTTGCCAAAGATTATGTTCTCTAATTTACATAATTCATGATATAGGTCGTGTTTGGAGCCAGCTACATTGAGTTTTTTGCAGAAGAAGCTAAACGAGTCTACGGTGATATAATTCCATCTACTCTTGGCGATCGCCGTCTTCTGATCTTAAGACAGGTTCTTATTTATTGTTTAATCGGATGAAGAATGAAATGTTGCAATATATTTTCTTATCCAATTTTGCTGTAATGAATGTCACTTTAAATTATAACGCCACAATTTTTCAAGCGGGACGTAGCTTAATCTACCATCAGATGTGCATTTATTTTGCAGATGTACAATTTCGCAATATATTCATCAAGCTCTTTCATGTGTTTCAATTGTGTATTGATCAAAAACTTTTGTGTTCAGCCTGTTGGAGTTGTCGGTGCAATTACACCATGGAACTTTCCTTTCGCTATGATTGCACGGAAGGTGGGTCATTTAAGGTTTATGAACACTTGATTGCACAATTTGTCAAAGATTTATTAATGATTTGTATAATATGCTTAAAAAAAATTTGAAATCATGGCATTTGTTACTTTGTCAGGTTGGTCCTGCTCTTGCATCTGGCTGCACCATTGTCATTAAACCATCTGAACTTACACCTCTCACGGCCTTAGCTGCAGCTGAGCTCTCCCTTCAGGCCGGAATCCCTCCAGTGAGTTGCATATTCATCCAAATATATCCCAATTTTAAAGATCTAGAATGTTCTAGATGACCTTTCTAATTGTCACTTTTTGATTGCGTAGGGTGTTGTGAATGTGATCATGGGAATCGCTCCTGAAATCGGGGAGGCTTTACTAACCAGCAAAGAGGTTTTCATACTTTTCATGCCAAAAGAATTTATCTTTTTCTCAACATTTAACACCCTTAAATGGATTTTACTTTTATACGATGTGGTCAGGTAAGAAAGATAACTTTTACGGGCTCTACGGCAGTGGGGAAGATGTTGATGGCTGGTTGTGCCGACACCGTTAAAAAGGTTAAACATTTAAAAACTAAGATTAAATTTAACTCTCTTTTACAATAAAAAAAAATTACGCTTTAATGGAAGATCTGATATTTAACTCTCTAGGTGTCTCTGGAGCTTGGTGGCAATGCACCTTGCATTGTGTTTGATGATGCAGACATTGAGGTTGCAGTAAAAGGAACTGTGAGTGATCTTAACTTCTAAAATATTTCTGAATACTGGATGAAGAATATATGCAAAGTTTCTCTTAATCTTATTTTATGACTTAAAAAATAATTCATCTATGCAATTACAATTACAATCGAAGAACAATTTATTGATAAATCCTCTCTTTATTGGAAAAATTTCCAGCTTGCTGCAAAGTTCCGAAACACTGGACAAACTTGTGTCTGTGCCAACAGGATCTTTGTTCAAGAAGGTATGATAGAATCATTTTACCTGTATTTAAGAAGGTATGAATGATTCTTCTATTGTACTTTGTATTTACTACCGTTCTTTGCTTAGGCATATACGACAAATTTGCTGCTGCATTGACGAAAGAAATACGGAATTTACGAGTAGGAGATGGCTTTAGTGATGGAGTTGTTCTGGTACTAAGTCATGCATTTTACATTTTTTATGCTCACTCTTTAGTCTGGTCTGCGAAGGTCTAATTCGAGGTCATTTTTGTAGGGGCCCCTCATTAATGAGGCTGCAATTCAGAAGGTCATTTTTGCTCTCATCCTTGTTATTTTATTATTTTAATTTGTCTGAGCTGATTTTTTTGTGATTTTATTTACAGGTTGAAACGTTTATTCAAGATGCTGTCTCTAAGGTTAGCTTCTAACTCTCCCTGATAACGAATAAGTAGTCTAAATAGTACCGAGGATAATAAAATAAGTGTGACTTAAATTTATGGAAGTCGAAGCCAATTTATTTTTCTTTGCAGGGAGCAAAAGTTGTTCTTGGGGGTCGAAGGCATAGGCTTGGAATGACCTTCTATGAGCCGACAGTTATTAAGGATGTGAAGAATGACATGCGAATAGCCAGGTATTCAAGAAAGAATATTTATTTTCCAGAATATATTTATTACCAAAATATTTCTGTAGTATATATGATTCTTGGAATATTATAGTTTCTTGGCTCAGTCTTAGTTTATTAATACCCAAAAAAGACCTGAAATTGTATTGAGTGGTAATATAAGTGTTTTGCATTTGTATTCAGAGAAGAAGTATTTGGTCCGGTTGCACCCTTATTGCGATTTAAAACGGAGGAGGAAGTCATTGCCCTTGCTAACGATACCAATGCAGGTTGTCTTTTTATTCTCGATTGACAATCGTTGTGTTATGATTTTTTGTTTTGCATTTTCATTCTAAAGTTATGATTTTAATGATATGCAGGGTTGGCTGCTTATGTATTCACGTCGAATGTCCAAAAATCTTGGCGCATGACTGAATCTCTTGAATACGGGATTGTTGGTGTCAACGAAGGACTCATTTCTACTGAGGTATTTCTATACATTGTTGTTAAGAAATAAGCACTGACTAAGAAGTTGGAAAATTGCGATTCATTTATTAAAATATGTTGTTTTTTTGTAATGTGCTAATTGGCTGTGAGCGATGGTTTAATGCAGGTAGCTCCATTTGGAGGCTTTAAACAGTCAGGACTCGGCCGGGAAGGTTCAAAATACGGCATGGATGACTTTCTGGAGGTATTTGTCTTTCATAAATACTTTTCTACAAAATTGTTTAGAGGATTTGTGATCGGCTAGTATTTGTCATCCACGATGACGTGGAAAGTGAAGTTAAAAGCTTCTATTGGATCTCATCTAGTAATTAGGATCTCATCTAATATTTTGTTTATTTTTATGTATAAATTCATAGAATTGTATAATTAGTATTTGTACTTTGACCCTTATAGTGTTATTTATCTTCGTCTAACAATTTACATTTTAATATTAAAGTTTGTCGGTGGATGTCATGCAGATGAAGTACATGTGCTTAGGGAATCTTTAAGGAAACAAATGAGTAGTGTGAGCTTAAACCGAATCCAAAATCTGAAGCGCGACTTGAAGGGATCGGATGGAGGATTCTAGTTGGGCCGATTACTATCTCACGTATCGTACTCGAAGCTCCTAGATCCAAAGACTGCTTCCTATCTTACTTTCCATTTTACCTTAAACATATATACTATGTTTATGTTTGGAGTCGGTTGTACTGCTGGTTCTGTTGGGCTTTTTTGTTGTGTAACATTTTTGTGTATTGAATGTTGTCCCCTGCTATTATTCTGATGTCCAAGAGAGACGATTGAAACAACTGGCTGGGATTGTGTTAGCTTTTTTATGTTTATTCCGGTGTTTTGATATCCTCTGGTTTGTCCACTTTTATGCTTATGCCTTTCGCCGCCTGCAAGAAAGAGTTGCTATTGCTCCTCTCTCAATTTAATGTCTTTTAGAAAGGCATAAGCTTGGCGGAATGGTCCTTTATGAGCCGAGATTATTAAGACCCAAAAGTGTAATTTATTAAGCCAAATCTTGTTGGTCTGCTAACTTGGCTTCTGAGCCTGGGTACGGTATCTCTTGAGCTGAATGGCTGATTTCAATTCTAGAGGGTCGATCTCTGTATTGGAACGTTCCGAGATGCCCCTTTTGTTTATAGTCCAAATAAGAGGCCCATGTAGATAGGAGTGAAGTTTAAAATTGTTGGGCTGTAGACCAATTAAGTAAACAAAATGTTACTAAAAAATTAATAAAAATTTATAATATACAAATCAATTCAAATTCAGCAAATTACACTAGAGTCAATAATGAGTATGCGATGCAAAAAACAAAAGTATATTAAAAGGATCACAATAATACGTTACATAATAATCATTACTAACTATAATATAAAAAAATTTAAAACATATATTTATCAATTCGACTTGATTTTTGGATAAAACATGATTATTTAGCTGAGATATTTTCACATCGTTTGAAGCATGTCCTCCAGAACTTATATTTGCTAATAACGCTGAGCGAGAATCCTATTTGTCCACAATATCTTTTGGTAACATTTACTTGTTATCTTTGGATAATGAATGTTCTTGACCAACTTATTGCAACTGCCTCGCCTTTCAATCACCATCATAATGTTTCGTGGGAATAATCGCACACGCGACTTTATTATTCAAGATCAAAATTAAAACTATAGTGTAATACGGCTAGTGACCCGGCTAAATTCACACGCCCAAGTTGTTTTGTCTTAGTTAGTCACTCGCCCCTTGTGGCCATTGGCCCGCGCTCCATGAGCACCGTCTCAGCTTGCCAAGCTCCGCCTTTTCTTTACACAGAGGAGGAACTTTATTTCTCCTCGTATTAGGCTTGAAAAATAGAGAAATTTCTCTCAAGTCACATCTTGTATCTCGTATCACCGAGTGACCCACAATGCTGACCACTCTCGTCTGCGAAGATTTTCAAGGGTTCGAACCGTGGAGATGAGTTGGAATTTTTATACTATAGATCTTCACCCTTCTAGCATAAGTCGAGTTCATAAAAGAGGTGAAGTACCATCGCCAATCACAACTTTCATCAAACATCTAGAGTGGCATAACTCCGCGCTCTCCACCTTTGTGCGTGTTGCTCATAGCCACACTTGACATTGACTTCTGGACTCTTTTTGGTGTGTGAAACGCATCGTTGACACGCAAATGCACAAGACAAGCAATATAAAAGATATTGATCCTACCGAGACGACGAGATTAAACATTTCCGAAAATATGTAAAATATCTAATTGAAAATAATACAAAGGGTTGGATGATTTTTCTTAAGGGTAAAATAGAAACTGAAAGAAAAGTAAACAAACTTAAATGCAATAAGCAAATATGAACAAAAGATAGACAGATTTCAATACTAAGAAGGTCAAATTGAGATTTTTTCATTAGATTTACTCTTGGCTATGGGGTACCACTATAGCGCATGCTACAACATGAATATTTATATTAATCGATTGCCCGCGTTGTCTATTGATTGGTGTCTTCTTCCAACTTCTTCCAATTTTATGACAAGAAAGATGAGATCCGAAGTCATACGAACCAATTCTCTCAATTCCTTTTGGAGCTAACATTTTTGTTAAATAAAAAATATTTTGTCAAATCGTAGGTTAATCTAACAATTTAAGTAATTCAATTAATATCTATGCGATTATCTGATGACATTTTAAAAATCACTAAATTCATTATAATTGTGACGAGCAGATAAGCATATGTAATGAGAATGAAAATTTAATTGAATTATTTAATATTCTAAATAAATGACAACTGTGATTCCATCCAACCCAATTTTCTCCAATCTAACCAAGATAGGTTGAGCTCATATTAGAAATAAAAAGAAAACAAAATAGTTGTAATTTTTGTCTGTCTGTATGTGTATATCTTATTAAAGATGATCTTTCTTTTACAATTCGGGTCAGCCAATATTTCTGTAAGGACCCGAAATTTTAAATCCCGAATATCAAGAAAAATTTTCACAAAGTTTGACTAGTCAATTGTCGTATGCGAAATGTAAATTTGTTGTATATGCCACGTGTGACGACTTGGTCAAACTAATTAAAATTGGGATATCTCGGGACGAAATTGAGCTACGATTTTTAAATGTGACATAAAAACTGGTTTTATGAAATCAGTGGACACATAATCGTGTTGAAATTTTAAGTGCAACGACGGGAAATTGAACGAAAATTGAAAGCGTTACACGAAATAAATATTACGTTTTAATAATATTATATTATATAATATAATATAATATTATTAATTAATTATAATATTTATTCTTTTTATATATTAAATAAAAAGAAAGAAGAAGAAGATATTTTCTTCTTCCTCAGTTTTTCCCCGAGACCGAGAGCGAAACGCGAGAGGGAGAAAGAGATCCGTCCGGCGAACGACGACCGTTCGACGAAATCAAGGTGTCAAAACGTCTGTAACGACGAGAGGAGCAATCTTTTAAAGCGGGTTCGAAGGTAAGCCCGTATTTTGGGAGAAATCGGAGAAAAACCGCAAGTTTGGGGTTTTGGTTTCGGTTTTTCAAATCTTAGTTTTTCTCTCGATTTTTGGTGTGGTTGTGTTCGTCTCGTCGAGATGAACATTTTGGTATAAGAATCGGCCGGAACGGAGTCCGGAATCGGCGCCGGTGACAGATCGTCGCCGGCAAGGCGTGGGCACGTGAGACCCACGCGTGCAGCCGGGTCAACCCGTCCGAACCGGACCGGTTCGATTCGAATGAAATTGATTCTATTCCAACCGAACTAAATTTTGATTCGATTCAAACTGAATTGAATCAGGCCGAACCGAAACGAACCGGACCGGGTCAACATTGACCGTTGACCGTTGACCGGTCCGAACCGGACCGTACCGGACAGCAAGCTTTCGGGGCCGATTTGGCCCGTTTTCGAGTCTTTTCGCTCGGTTTTCATTTCTCTCCTCTTATGCAATGTATTTGAAATATTACAGAGGAGTTTAACGAAATTGAACCAAGCCTGGAGCGCGAGAAAAACGGAAGACACCATTAAACGAGGATTCCCTAATTCGACATAAAATCCCGATTACGACCTAACCTTTCAAGGAATTAAAAAGGTAGGGGTTTTTATATTACTACAAATTTTACATGTTTAATTACATTTATATTATTATTATTATTGTAATTTATTGTTATTGAACATATGCATATGAATTGCATATTCATCATTGAGCATTGTGCACAAATGGTTAATAGGGACGACTACGTCTGTCATTGGGTTTCGAATCCCTAAACCGGATCCGGGTCTGTATGGTTGCCACCACCTTAGTGTGGAGTCTCCGCTTTTTGGAGTTACACATCATTTGTACTGCATCTCATTGTGCATTTACTTTATGGTTGACATCACCTTAGTGTGGAGTCTCCACTTTCTAGAGTTACACTTTTTGGAGTTACACATCATTTGCACTGCATGTCATTGTGCATTTACATATTTACGGATTGTTCAAAATCTTATTTTAATATGTTTCAACATATTAATTATTTATAATTTAATAATAAAAATAAGACCCCTACTGAGAGTAGTCACTCACCTCTTTGGCTACAAATTTTGTTTTCAGGATAATTCCCTGGTAAGGCCTAGTGAGACTTGTATTAGAGTTTAAATCCTCCAATTTGTATTTGTAAAACTTTGAAAGATGTATTATTTTAAATTGTAAAACTTCCCGTGTATATTATTGGGTTGAACATGTTATGTATGCTATCCGATTGTTTGGATTGAATGTTTGAGCTTGCTAAATTTTAAGATTTCCGCTGTTTGGTTTAAATTGAATACCCGAGCCTAGGGCTCAGTGGTCGGGTTCCCTCGGGAATCGGGCCATTGGGCTCGGCGTCTGTCTAGGCCCTGCTTTGGGTCGTGACAGAAAAGTGATATCAGAGCCCAAGATCCAAATTGAGTTGGATTTATTAAATGTTGGATAGCATAATTTGATTAATATATTATTTAATTTCCTGAATCATTATCTTAACAAAAATTTTGGAAACTTCAGGAGATTAAATATGTCTCCCAGACGAGCTAACCGCCAAAGTATCCCTACGGTTGATTCTACTAATCCTATGAGAGAGCCTCAACCTATGGACCATCTAGCTGCCATTAGAAGTGCACTGGAAAATTTGCCACCGCGGGATGTGACACCCGACCCACATACTAGGCAGCTAAAATATTTTAACCAACTGAGTCATATGAATACACCATCTTTCAACGGGTTGGATGACTCTGGAGAAGCTGAAGGGTGACTTAGTCTAATAGAGAAAAATATAGATGTTCTCCATGTACCTGCAGAACTCCGAGTGTCTTTAGTCACTTATTACTTTGCGGGTATTGCTGAGATGTGGTGGCGGTCCGTTAAAGCTAATTATCATGATGAATTTATGCTGTGGGATCAGTTTGAAGCTTTATTTGTTGATCAGTTCTGTAATGTGGAGCATCGCCAAGAAATGAAGATTGCTTTTTATGAATTGGAGCAGGGCGAGATGACAGTACAAGAGTATTATTCGAGGTTTCTGCAACTCGTTAGTTATGTTCCTGGTTTATCTATGGATGACAAAGTCGTGAGATTTCGAGTGGGGCTGAAACCTAGAATTAAATCATGGTTAGCCGCCCTGAGCTTCACTTCTCTACCTCTTCTTGTGGCCTCGGCGAAGCGAGTTGAAACCGATCAAACAAAAAAATTTGCTACTAAAAAGAAGAAGGAAGATAGGGGCCAGAAAAGTGGTGGGAAAATTTTGAGAAGTGATCTTAATAAAAGTCAAAGTAGTAAAAGCAGTTCTTCTAGTGGTCCTTATTCTTCTAATAAGCCTGGAAGCAACTATATTTGTCATACATGTGGGAAACATGGCCATTGGCGAAACGACTGTTACTTTGGTAAACAGAGTCAGTAGAGAGATACTTCGGTTCAACAGCCGATGCCGACATCTTCTAGTTTCCGTGGTAACTTCCAGGGAGTGGGTCAGCGCCCTCAGTTTGGGCAATCATCTCATATACCTACTCAACTATCTGGATCGCAACCTCAACAATATCAGCCTCAGTACCAACACCAGTATCAGCCGACCGGTGTCAGACCGCATCTGCCCCATCAGCAGATGTCAGATAGCTCAGTCCCTTCTACTTCGAGGGATAAACGCAAGGGTAAAGCCAAGATTACCGGTCAAATCTATGCTGTAGCTGATCCAGAAACTTCTGAACAACATGGGCGGGGAGCGATTGATGGTACACTCATTCTTTTATTTGATAAATTATTGTGCGGGCCTTGAAATTGAAATCTGAGAAGCTAGAAAATCCTATAGAGTTAAGTACTCCCCTTCATTCTAGCTACCTAGAGGATAGGTGGGTTCCAACGACTAAAGTCGTTATAAATGGACTGCAGTTAATAGCTGGTTTTATTATTATTCCCATGAACCAGTTTGATATTATTCTTGGTATGGATTGACTGAGCTGTTATAAAGCTCAGATTGATTGTCACCTCCGGCGGGTGACGTTGACTTTAGATGATGGGACAATATTGGTGCATAAGTGTAATTCTCATACTATTCCCAATAATCCTATTCTGCGAGCCTGTTTTGGTGGGAGGATGAAATTTGAATGCTACGGGAATTTATTTGCTATTGGCGGTGAATCCAATGTTGTGATGATAGATTTGGACTTATTGATTGTCCAAGATTTTTCTGATGTTTTTCCTGATGATTTGCCAGGATTAAAGCCAGATCGTGAAATTGAGTATGATATTAATCTTGTGCCCGGAACAGTTCCAATTTCGATTCCTCCATATCGTATGGCTCCGGCCGAATTAAAAGAATTAAGAGTTTAATTGGAAGACCTATTACAAAAAGTTTTATTTAGAATAGTAGTTCTCCTTGGGGCGCACCGGCACTTTTTGTTAAGAAAAGTGATGGTTCCCTCCGCTTATGCATTGATTATCGAAAGTTGAATCAAGCCACGATTAAGAATAAATATTCATTGCCAAGAATTGATGATCTTTTCGCCCAAATGGGTGGTTGTGAATATTTTTCCAAGATTGATTTAAGGTCTGGGTATCATGAGGTAAAGATCAAAGAAGATGATATTCCTAAAACAGCCTTCAGAACTCGCTATGGCCATTTTGAATTCACGGTCTTACCGTTTGGGTTGACCAATGCACCCGTAGTATTTATGGATCTGATGAATCGTGTGTTTCAACCATACCTTGATAAATTTGTCGTGGTCTTTATCGATGATATTTTAATTTATTCAAAGTCACAGGAAGAGCACATGAGACATTTGGAAA
This sequence comes from Begonia fuchsioides, assembly GCA_003255005.1. Classification (NCBI taxonomy): domain Eukaryota; kingdom Viridiplantae; phylum Streptophyta; class Magnoliopsida; order Cucurbitales; family Begoniaceae; genus Begonia; species Begonia fuchsioides. Next base: position 226,800 of record QAOC01045257.1, read on the forward strand.
TCGTGCTAGAAACCTTGCGGGAACATCAATTATATGCCAAATTATCCAAATGTGAATTTTGGAAAAATGAAGTTAAATTCTTGGGACATATCATTTCTCGTGATGGGATATCTATGAATCCCAAGAAAATTGAGGCGGTGATAGAATGAGAACCACCTAAGAACGTTTCTGAAGTTCGAAGTTTCCTTGGGTTGGTTAGCTACTATCGTCGGTTTGTGAAAAATTTTTCATCTATAGCTAGGCCATTAACTCAACTAACCAAGAAGGAGGTGGAATTTATTTGGAGCAATGAATGTCAAATGGCTTTTGATGAATTGAAAGAGCACTTGACTTCAGCTCCTATCCTTGCAGTACCTAATGAGGGTTTACCATATAATGTATATACCGATGCATCAAGAGTCGGTTTGGGATGCGTACTAATGCAACAAGGTAGAGTTATTGCTTATGCCTCTCGACAATTAAAGGCTCATGAGCGGAATTACCCTGTGCATGATTTGGAATTAGCCGCCATCGTCTTTGCTCTCAAGATTTGGCGGAGTTATTTGTATGGTGCTAAATTTGAAGTATTCTCTGACCACAAAAGTTTGAAATATTTATTTACTCAACGTGACTTGAATATTCGTCAGAGACGTTGGATGGAATTTATCGAAGATTATGATTTCTCTTTGAAGTATCACCCTGGAAAAGCAAATGTAGTAGCCGATGCCCTAAGCCGATATCCTCGAGGTTCTCTTTCGTACCTCATTCTAGAGGATTGGAAGAGATGTTTAACTCTCGAAGATTTTGAGTTTCAACTCCATGATTATGAGCATTCTGCTAGGTTATTCAATGTGGTAGCTACTCCTAGTCTTCTGCAACGTGTGAAAAGAATGCATAAATTAGATGACAAATTAACAGAAAAATTTGATCAAATACAAGCTGGTGAAGAATTTAATGATTGGAGTATTGGGCAAGATAATTGCTTATACTTCAAGAGTCGTATTATAGTACCGAATGATTTTGATCTAAGACAATTTCTTCTTTCTGAACACCACAAGTCCAGATTTGCCATACATCCTGGGTCTACCAAGATGTATCAGGACTTGAGGCGACAATATTGGTGGTCAAGAATGAAACGCAAAGTGGCAGAATACGTGTCACGTTGCGCGATATGCCAACAGGTTAAAGCTGAACACCAAAGACCTGCGGGATTGTTGCAACCCTTGCCCATTCTGGATTGGAAGTGAGATCATATAACCATGGACTTTGTCATAGGTTTACCGAAGACTCCACAAAAGTTTGACTCTATATGGGTCATTGTAGACCGCCTAACAAAGGTTGCACACTTTATCCCGGTCCGCATGAAATTCTCTATATCCAAACTTTGTAGCCTCTACATTGAGAGTGTAGTTCGTCTACACGGAGTACCCTTGAGCATTGTGAGTGACCGTGACCCCAGGTTCACTTCGAATTTTTGGAAAGGATTACAGAATGCTCTAGGTACATAATTGAACTTGAGTACAGCCCATCATCCTCAAACAGATGGACAATCTGAGCGTACGATCCAGACTCTAGAAGATATGCTTAGATCATGTATATTAGATTTTGGAGGTAGTTGGGTTACTCATTTACCCTTGGTCGAATTTGTCTACAATAACAACTATCAGGCTAGCATCGGAGTTGCTCCGTATGAAGCTTTATATGGAAGACCCTGTCGATCTCCACTTTGAATGTTTGAGTTTGCTAAATTTTAAGACTTTCGCTGTTTGGTTTAAATAGAATACCCGAGCCTAGGGCTTAGTGGTCGGGTTCCCTCGGGAATCGGGCCATTGGGCCCGGCGTCTGTCTAGGCCTTGTTTTGGGTCGTGACAATTTCTCTCTTAAATTTGTTGTAATCTCATATTTTGTGCAGAATTTGTGGAGATATTTTTTCTCTCTCTAGTGTGTTGAATATCCAAATTGATTTGCTACTTTAAACTCATCTTGTCCTTTCCAAGCTTCTTTCCAATTATCATCAGCAATATCCTGCAAAATAGGTATCTATTGGGCACATAAAAATTGTAAATAAATAATCATTATTTTCATATCTTTTCAATAATTGCCCTATAAAATTATGTTGCAGGAGTCTTCACAGCATGTAACATACATCATAACTAAAAACCTGAAGCTCTTTTACTCGAATTTGAATAAGTTTATAAATTTAGATATTATAATTAAGTATATTTCAAGACTCAACAATTGTGCGCTTAGCTAGTGCATACGGTGGCTCTTGTTTTTCTTGTTTCCCAATGGTCCGCGGCCATTCAAGCATTACATCATACCATCAGCAACTTACTTCCGTCACTGTCCCATACGCAGCCGCATCCAGTCACCATGTGTGTTTCATCCTTGGCATCCTCTATTAGCGCTAAACATCGTGCCTCCATTCGACAGTGTGACTCTGAGCGCTCATGACTTTTCACACTGGCGGCCATTTGCACACTCGCATCGTCGTACCATGCTTGCGCCTTGCACACCCCTATGCCCCCATGCTCCCTTGCAGACTTGTGCGCCCTCATGCCCTACCGCACTTTTGCACAGCCACCTACTCCCACTTGTCCGTGCCACCGTGCCCTCATGCACCCACGCCTTCCTACGCCATTGGTCACATTCCATACACCACCCCAGCATCGTTACATTCATAACATGACCGCATCCTCATGGTGCATCCCCGCATCCCCCTTGCCCTCAGCCACATTTATGATCGACCCTTGGCCTTCGGCCATGACTCTTCGACACACGCACTCGACTTAAATGTGTTCAATCCATTATTCCCTCATTCTCTCTCGCCCGTTGGCTTCTCCATTCGCTTACCATTTATACAACCCCTCAGGGTGTGAGGGCGCCTTAGCAAGATTGAATGGCCAGCAAGTGGGGCTTGCTTGCAAGGTTTACAGGCTAGGGAGGGTGTGCATTGGGCAGGCATGTGGTGCTGGAATGAGGCAGGGTGGGGGCACGACAGGCGTGGGCTGCATTGTACCTGGAAGGAGATTTTTGCTGCTGTCTAGGTCACACTTTTGGTGTTGTTATACCAAGGGGTAGCCAAAGCAGATTAGTACTTTTTGGTAAAACTGAACTTGTCGGGTCGAGCAGGGGTAGAACTCTAACCGCCTTTGATACTTCTGAGTTTTTTCTTGCTTTTTAAACTTGAAAAGGACTCGCTTAGGCCTTGCAGGAGGTCATGATGGCTGGGATTGAATTTGATACATCTCCAATCTCATTACTTGGACATACTCATGCTTTCAAAATCTTATATCTCAAGAAAACGGAATTAAAGAATTGACTGCAATTCTATGAATTGAACAACAAATAAGTATTTCGGCGTATGATACTTAAACTAATGACGATGTTATAATAATATCGCACTTTATATAGAAACTAGTGTGAACTGTACGTGTGATGCATGCACACGTTACAAAAAAATAATCTCAGATAGTTATAACACAGTTTATATGCAACGGAGCAATTTAGTTTTTAAAAAAGCCCACAAAAAAGTATTGTATGTAAACATAAAGTTTGACTAAGGATCGAAATTATAAAATAGAGTTTTGATTGTGCATCACTTTTTTTGCCTTACAAAATATGATGAGAATGACATAAGAGAAAATTTAGCAAATATATACAAAACAAAACACTTAGTAACATTATTATCGTTCAAAATAGTATTATTGTTGTTGCAAAAATACATAAGAAGCTACTGTTCTTTCTGTCGGAAGAAGCCAATACGTTTGCCTGAATAACGATTATGGATTCCTTCTTTGACGAGGTTGATGATGAACTACTTCAAATTTTTACTCTTCTTTTGTGACAGCTGCACTATTCTTCCAACTCCTTTGAAACCTTGCAATCTAACTTATGCTCCAACGCCAGAGCAAGTTATCTCTTATTTTTGTTGCTTAAAATGTTTTTCATGTTTTAGGTTTGAGAGGTAATGTTTTCGAGGCTTATTTCTCTTTTGTGATAACTGCACCATTCTTCCAACTCCTTTGACACCTTCCAATCTAACTTGTGATCCAACACCAACCAAATTGTCTCTTACTTTGGTGCTTAAAATGTCATTCATGTTTTGGGAAAAGGTCAATAGGTAACCAGCACATAGGAGAAAGAAAAAAACAATGACATAAGTCATTCAAAAAAAAGATGATAAGATAATTTGACAAAAAAATCAAAGATAAGTAAATTTATCCTATTTCGTATAAAAATATTGATGATATGAAGCACAATTTTTAGAGACTTAGTGCAACATTTGACAAATAAAAAATTTAGAAGTGTAACTTATTATAGTGATAGAGATGAATTTGCACGTATCTGATAGAAAAGACAATAGAGCGATATGAAAGGTTGTAGTAAAATAGATAAGCCCAAAGTTAGAAAATAGAAGAGGAAGAGTCACTTCTTTTCCACTAGCCACATTGTGGATCTATGGGTAGAATTAGGGATTGGCATGGGTCGGGTTGACACTCAAATCAACCCGACCCGAGCCATTAAAAATTAAAATTGATAATTCATTTTGATTAGGTTACCAATTTGACCTGAACCCGACTCAATCCTCACAAGTTTGGGTTGATTTAGGTTGGGTTAAGGGGTAGATTATGAAAAAAAAAAAACTTTTTTCCCTTAATTTTAAGGTCCAAGCTGGCATACCTACAAGAATATTGAAATATATCCTCTAAATATAATATTTATCCTACAAAAATTTATAATTCCACAATAAAATAATATGTATCAATTATAAATAAAACACAAATATAATCCATCAAAATTAACAATTAAATACAAAATATTCAAATAAGGTAATACATTATCCATATGTAAAATCAAAAGTTTCTTATTAAATAGAGACCAAAGTGAAACAAAATACAAACAACCAACCGTAATAATTACTAACTATTAGATTGTAGTCAATAATAATTGTTGAATCTTGGTCTCCAATTGCACAACGGCAATTCAATTAAACAAACATAAGACAAATTAAAATAATAAATTTAAAAATAAAAAATAAAAAATTGATAACTTTAATCAGCAATTTTATAAATAATTTCATACTCTTCAACTTCGACGAAAGATGAAATTTTAGAAAAAAAGCCAACTTTAAGTGTAAATAATAGTTTCAACGGTCTTTGTCATTAAAGATGTACAAAATAGATCAATTATTCGACTACCACAACTAAACGTCGATTTTGACGCGACAGAGAATTTAGAATAATTAATACATCTTTTACTATTTTACTCTTAATTGGATACTTAGAGTTCGTGTCCACCAAGTCAAAATGTCAAGTTTGTCAGATTCTTTTTCCTATTTATGATTCAAATATTCATCAACCTCCAACATATTGTTAGCAGCTTCATACTTAAGAAAATTTTCAAAATATATTTCAAGTAAAATATCCATCTTTGGTGGTTTTGCTACATTGTCATTGGTTGGACACAATAAATTTGAAGTAGAACTACCCTTGTACTCAAGATATAGTCATTGTTGGACGATGTTTTCAATATGTCGCATAAATTCATCAGCCCATTCGTTACCTAGAACAATGCTTTAGCATTTTGGTTTTTCACTTTGGATCTAGTAGAATCACACCAACAACGAGAGCATTAATCTTATCGAAATCGCCCAAGTATTTATCAAACTTATTCCACATACAAACAATCATTCTCCTCAACAACTCATTATCGAAATACTTTTGGATGCTTAACTTAGTTTGCAAACTTCACTGATATATAGATTGAATGTCACTAATTAAACTCATTATCTTTAGAAATAGGCAGACTCTTATTCTAAGTAATGCTAAGAATGAAACAGTTGACACTTGCAAGAGATACTTCCACCTTTTTTAGAATCGGCTACTTTAAACATAACAAAAAATCATAAACCGATGGACACCTTCGCGAGACCATTGAAAATAAATATTTTTTTGAACGTATTTGTACGATTTTATTAAAAATACGTATATTATTAAAAACATTCTCATAATTTTGATATTTTTGGAACTTTTTTTCAAGCTAATTTGTAGCTCTAAACGAGCATTTAGAAGAGTTCCTTTTTGAAGTTTTTGTAATAAAAAACTTATGATAAATCGTGTAATAGTTAGAAACTCACGTTTTCAGACAATAATTTTATAATATTGTAAATTTGTGATAAAAAATTCATAATATTTCGATAATATATACTTGGAAAAATTGATTATTTGTGAAAAAATTTATTGACGCCCGATGTGATGCGAGGAGTGCCTATACGCGACCTCCTACGTGTAGGTAATTTTATACTTTTACTCTAAAAAAAGTTTAATTGACATATTTTAAAGTTTAAATTTTTTTTAATTTATTTTTTTATTTTATAAATTCAGGAGTTTTTATATTTTCCAACGTGATTAAAATTAACAAATGGTATTTGCAAAATTGATTCTCGCATTTACAAAATCGGAAAATTAATAGAGTAGAATAAACCCAAGTATTAATTTACCCTCTTCACTTATTTTTAATTCGATTAACTATTCTCTGAATATGGAGTGATATTAAAAGGAAACAATATCGTTTAGATTTGAATATTAATATTCAAATGATCCAGCTGTGAGGATGAACCCTAAAAGTTGGTCTGCGTCCATTTTTGACTCGAGAAAAGCTCAGCAAAATTATGAATTTGTCGTCTTCTCTACTCTGAAACAACTCTCTCCAACTTGTTTCGAAAATGTCTGCAAATCGACAGACCCCAAGTTTGAAACCGAAGACAGCAGAAGCTTGGACTGTAGACCAGCAAACTGGAATCCTCGAAAAATGCCAAAAAGTATCACACTCGAGCGTTTACTTGTCGTTTGAAAATTGGACGTGTAGAGCTAAATCATCTTCAGCTTTCAGTTTTTGACTCTCTTCCAATATCGTAGAATCTTGGTGGGTCTCCCATGATGTAGGACATTTGACCAATTAACATACTTTGTTTTTTCTCTGTTGAAAATAATGGATGAATACAATAACAACATTTCTGCGCTAATTTATACTAAATTTTGAAGTATTCTGGTGCAATTTGTGTCTCTGTCGGAAGCAGTTTGTGTTTGATGAGAAGTCATCGCGTCCACTATAAACGTCTGATATAAACGTCTGTTACAAATGTCCGATACAGATGCATACTGCATCTGATGAGAGGTCAGTACATTTATATCGGACGTCTGAAAAATTTAAAATTTATTTTTTTAAAATTCATGGGTAGATGAGTTATTTACCCAAACTCTTTTTTATTTTTAATCTTAATTATTGCGTCCAAACAAATTTCAAATCAAAACAAAATGTGACCTAACAATTATTAATCGAGATTTTCAATTTGAGAGCCTGATGTGAGATGTTTTTGCATAGATTGTCAAATCAAAACCTTGTTTTCATGACAATTTTTATCATCGGGGTGTGCTATATTGATTATTTCCTCTATAATAAGTGCGATAAAAAGTTGAAAATGTTTCCAAATTTTGTCCTGATTATTGAATTATTTGCTTAACAACATCTGTCAAATCGTGACACTAAAGTCACAATTTCATTTGTTCATTGTCAGCATACTTTTGAGATAGTTAAGTCTATGGGCTACATTCGTGCGTACATTTATCATCCACATCATTTATTGCCTTGCATTTTGACAGTGATTTCATCCATTCTTGGATTTCGACTTTTGAATAATATAATATTATTCTATCATCTCTGCATTATTGGTCCTGACCCCCCATGATGATTAATATAAATTGGCTTGAAAAACTATTTGGAAAGATATCATCATGCCAAAGTCACGTTAATGGTTTCAGTTGTTAGAAACAGTTTATGAAATACATGTTTGGTTTCGTTTTTCAAATGTATGTGCTTAAACAATGGGTGTCATATCGATGCATTGAACAAGAATGGCTCTATTATTGAACTTTACTTCTAAATTTAATTTATAAATTACAGTAGTTGAATTATCATAATTTATTATTTAAATAAAAGAATAATTTATATGCATTATCTTTACTATGTTACTATCCTATCTCTGGTCTAAAACTACCTATTTTAAACGGTTTCGGGGGCGAGCGCTCGGCTTTTGCTCGATAATCTTGAATCTTGATAACAATTTTTATTCAGAATCATTATCATTGTGGTATGGTCCCCGCTTGGTGGCCATTGAATATGAACACAGTGGTGTGAAACCATAGACAAAGATAATATTTTCACGCACCTTTTGACCACTCAAAATAATTGAACTTTTAATGTCTAAATATGAAAATTATTAATCCATCTATTTATGTGAAACTATTGTAGAAGATTGATCCAGTCGAATAACATTCAATTTTCTCGACAAAGTGATGTGTTTGATGAATGAAATTTATCGATATTGGGGAAAACATTGTTATGTCAATGAGCGATATAATCCAATGTTCCGGGTCTTAGAATCAGCGCACGACACTCTTTGGGGCATTACAACATTTAAAGATGGTGAAGAATAACTATCTAGCAATATAGTACTTAGAGGTTTATTGTATCAATGCTTCAATTGTCTTAAAATGACATTTTTAGCTAAAAAAAAGTTTCATTTCTCCCCTTTGTATACAAAATAATAAATTCATATTTTTCAAAACCAACGCGGAAGTCAAACCAAGTCATTTTCGCTTTTTTATTTGATTCCATGATGGATACACATAATTGATATGGGATGATGCAACTAATCCTACCTTGCTTCTTTAGTTAGGAGAAGTAACATATTCAAAACGTGCTGATTTCAAAAGTGAGATAAAGGTGAAGGTTTCACAGGACTGAAAGCTTTGTTTGCTTGCTTACCGACACACCGCATAGGCATTATGTTGTCGTATGATGTTTTTTTTTTAATTTATTTTGAAATTTACAATGTAAAATAAACCTCGTCAAGCTCGACTTACGAAAAAATTACTACGGATGAGAATTCGAGCAAAAACTTGTAATACGTTAAAAGTGCGTGCTAGAACACATGACTTCTGAAAGGATTCACATTATTGTAGATTAATTTCTTAGTTTAAATATAACTATAATATTTACAGTATGAATAATGAAATGAGAGTTAAATATACAAGTATACACCCAAAAAAAATAGCAACCATTTACAGTTGATTGATGGTGAAGAATGTGAAAAACCATTTATCATTTTAAAGATAAATGTCGGAGAATTTATTATGTCACTAACTTTGCTCTATTTTTTTGTAGATTAACAAGTGATTTCCTTACCTTTAACAATCCCACTCGTATCTACTATTGAAAATGTCATAATAGGTATCAATCAAAACTTAATATCATTGATATTAATTTAAAATTAGAATATGTAGTAGTGTATACCTTGAAATATTGAACTAGTTGTAATGGATATCTTGAACTTTAAAGTCGTCAATGAACATCTTTAACTGTACCATACTTGCAACATGCACTTTGTTAATAGGTTTTTTTTTCGAATATGTTAATTAAACGAATAGACATGATTAAAATTAACAAAAAACGTGATGACACGACGTCTATTAAAATTATAATAGAGTTCAACATGTTCATTAACAAATTTTATAGTTCAAGATATCAACTACCATCATTAAATAAGACTGTTGACTATATCATACGAGTGAAAGAGTGATGTCATACATAATTACCTAGTTGTTTTTAAAGAATATTGTAACGGACTCGGTAAATAATTGTATTTTAATCAAGTTTTTATGTTTATTTTATTTTATTTTTTCAAAATGATCAATTGCTTGGGGCAACCCTTGATAGTCGAGAAAAAAAAATCAAATAACACAAGCCTAAAAGATGATCCGAAAGTAGTGTTGGAAATGATTGCGTGTAGTTTTCTAAGCAGTCGGCACCGACCGCATTTGCACACTCTCCTCCGTCGCCTAATTTGAATTCATACTAAATCCACCTCCTAGTTTCTTTTAATATTAGAAATGGACTGATGACGTGGGCCCCTCTGCCCATTGGTGGGGCTGCCGGAAACCAGCTCCCAGCAGGAAAGGAACCATAGTACATTAACTACTACTAACCTTATTATATATCTTTATTTTTAATACTATTGATGGTACCTATCGATTATGATGATATTAGTGTGTTAATAATTGGTGCCCATTTCTATATTCCACACTAGATCATTCTAGAATAATTGATTCTTAGCACAAAGAAGAAAGACTTACCCCTTTTAAAGCAACATCGATTTTATATTTAATTGACACTCAGAATTAAGTACCTACAAGTGAAATTGTAAATATCATGCATTGTCATACATTGTCTAGGAGAGCAGGCATCGTTTATCATTAGAGTTTTTTAGTACAACATTTTTTCTTGTTAGAAATTAAAAAATCAAATTGGGCGAGTCTAGGCCTTAAAAAATTGTTGCCTTGAGGACATAATTGTTGCCACAAATCTATATAACATTTTCTGTTTCTTTCAATATGATATTTTTAATTTTATTTCTTGGAGTCTTCGAGAATTTATTTTTGTATTTAAACATGTTTTATTGAGTAGATCAAAAACTTTACTTATTAAGAACAAATTTTATATATCAAATTGTGTATTTTTATTAATATGAGGTGAGCGTCACAGATAACATAATATCAAGTAGTTCTTGTTTGCACAGGACGGGTTAACACATTCACGATCCTATTCTTTATTATTGGCTATAAACTATTGCAAGAAGGATTGGAACTAACCATGTATCAAAACAAAACCCTAATTCTCAAACTTCTAACGCATCTCCATCAAACCAGTCGGGGTCCCACCTCTGCCAACCTCTTAAGACTTTTTTTTCTCCCTAATTTCTACCCTGCTTACCGTAGTTCCTTCTGTTCACCTTGAATTAAAAAAGTCAAAATCTTTCTTTTATAGCCTTTACATTTTGACCTGATAATATATAAATAATTAAATTATAGTAACTCAGTATTTTAGAAATAAAAAATTCATATCTAATACTACAAAAAATAACATTAATATTTAAAAATTAAACTCTCACGTTTAGTATGATATAGCCAAGTGTGGTCCTACTCTTTGTTCAACTGGCCGTTCGATCAACATAAGCACAATCTAATCTTGTATTTAAACGGCTGTGAGAAGAATAGAGTATGCAAGGAAGCTGACAGATGGGAGTGCAGAGGAAGGTTCATTGTACAAGCGTGCGCTTTAATGTACATGATTTTTACTGGGATTGCGAACTTTCACAGTGAGTCACATCGGTAATCAGAAATAATTGACCTGGATACGTCAGCATCTGATGTGACATGATACGCACCGTTTTGAAAAGCTTTGGTCACGTCAGGCTCATTATTTTACTTCAAATCAAATTGTTTAAAGAAGAATAATTTTAGGCTTTTATTTAAAATTTTATATTCCCACTAAGCACGCATCACTTTATTGAATATAAAATTAATTACAATCAAAGTATTTAATTGGATTTTGTGCTGAAATTAAAGGAAAAGTAATTTAATTAAATTAAAAGTTTGATTTAAGTTAAAAATATTTTTTATCGAAAACCATAACTACACTAACATTATTAACTAAGGACTCTTAACTATTTTATAGACTGCTCATGGTTACTATTTATGAAAAAAAAACTCCCATAATGCACCCCCACGTCACCTAGCTGAACCTTACAGCCTGGCCTGTTAAATGTATAAAAGATAACCAATGATCTAACTCCACGTGGAAGTCAAAGACTTTGACACATTTTCGACTGTACAGCTGTTACCCATTTCCCAATCCAAGAACTCCGAAACGGACTATAAATATTGCTCAATTCCTTTTCTCTTGCCTTATCTACTCCTGAAATCTTTCCGCACAAGCCAAGGAGCTCTCTCTCCCCGATCAATGGCTGTTCTTCACTGTGTCTCCGCTCTCCTTTTTGCTGTGTGTCTTCTTTCCGCCATTGTCGGACCTTCGAACGCTGTTCTTGTGGAACAGCAGCCGTTGATATTGAAGTATCATAACGGGGCTCTCTTGAAAGGAAGTATCTCTGTCAATCTCATCTGGTACGGTCATTTTACGCCTGTCCAACGCTCAATAATCGTTGATTTCGTCCGTTCTCTCAGCTCCGGCAGGGCTCCGCTTCCCTCCGCCGCTTCCTGGTGGAAGACGACTGAGAAATACAAAGGCGGTTCGTCAAACCTTGTCGTCGGAAAACAAGTTCTTCACGAAGCGTACACTCTGGGCAAGAGCCTCCGCCGCTCGCACCTGCTTGCTCTGGCCGGAAAAAGTAACGCACTCGATTCAATCAGCGTTGTTTTGACCGCCAAGGACGTCGCTATAGAAGGGTTTTGCATGGGCAGCTGCGGGACCCACGGGTCTATTCCGGCGGCGCAGGGGAAAGCGCGGCAGGCCTTCATATGGGTTGGGAATTCAGAGGTTCAATGTCCTGGCTATTGCGCGTGGCCGTTTCACCAGCCTATTTACGGTCCCCAGACTCCGCCGTTAGTGGCGCCAAACGGCGACGTCGGAGTTGACGGAATGATCATAAACCTTGCAACCCTTTTGGCCGGAACTGTCACAAACCCATTCAACAACGGGTACTTTCAAGGCCCTGCGGCGGCGCCGCTGGAGGCGGTGTCGGCCTGTCCCGGAGTATTCGGCTCCGAAGCATATCCTGGGTACCCGGGAAAGAGCCTGGTGGATAAAGTAAGCGGCGCGAGCTTCAACGCCTACGGCGTTAATGGGCGTAAGTATCTACTGCCGGCCATGTGGGACCCAAATACGTCGGCGTGTAAAACTCTGGTGTGAGACGGCGAGCGGGAACGGTGACACGTGGAAAATGGACATGCAGAGGCATAATGGAGTGGGTTGGTGAGAGCTCGAATGGAGGTGGGGAATGGATAGGGTTCGTAAACTTGTCTTAAAGCATACTCAAAGTTTGTCGTTTAGCGTGGCGGATGTAAATCGGTTTCTAAAAAATCGGGAAATGTTAATATTAATAATATTAGTACTTTTGGGTTGGCTAAAATAATAAAAGTTAATTGGGAATTGAGGGAATATGGATATCCCAAACAGGGTTATCTTTACGAGTAGTAAGTGGGATGTTACGCATGTCGCATGGGCATTTTGGACCTTGCAATGCTGAATGTCCCTCATGCACCGACCAGCAAGTGATCCAAACTTAGGAGGGACCCGAATCACAAAAACCCATCGTTTGATCATCAACAACGGTTCATTTATCTACAAAACTATGGATCCAGAGAGCCCCTTTCCAATTGAAAAAAGAAGCATTCGATTGAATGATATAGTCTAGGTAGTCAAACCAAAATTGTCAGATCAACCGGTTCAATTAACCAAGCTTCAAACTTTGGTAGATCTTTCCATCAGCCCCAACAAACTACTAGAATTCTCAATAGAACATCGTATTCTTCCTATAATGTTTATTCTTAACAACGACGAGCGGAAAAAGATTAAATATCGGGCAGTCGTTGATAGTAATGATCCGAATAACACCATGCAAGATTGCTCTTGGCGATCTTCGAAGAAAAAAATTACCTTTCCACAGAACAGGCTAGAAGGGTGAAAACTTAAATCATATTTTCATAAACCGAACTTACTAACACAAAAAAAATTGTGTGATTAAGCAGGCAATATTGAAAATATATGCAATGAAAGAAAAGCTGGAAAATTCTCACACCCTTCAAAAAATTATGAAAATAGACATGAAGAACTTTACGTCGAATGGAACCAAGCAATTTTTTTTTTTTTTGAAAAATAAATGTGACACCACCTAATGTTTTCATTTACATTGGACCACACACATTTGAATAGATGCCTACTAGCGTATCTTGTTTCCTTATTTTGGTTTCCAGCCTAAATAAACTGTTTATTCTTTTCCAAAATAATACGAATTTCATAATAATTCATCTATGACATATGACAAACATTCTATTATTCTAAGTAGTATAATTTGTAATTGGCATCCTCAAGAACGAAAGTTGATATTAGCATCAGGATATTATCCGTAACATGAGAGACATCTTTAAACACGAACTCACATTCTTTTTTGGTGTCATACAAATGTCACTCTTTCTAATTGTTGTGGAAACATGATTCTTGCCCATTTTTCGGACGTCAAAACTATCAATGTTTTGAAAGATATAAGATATTTTAACCTTCGCGATAGGTGTAATACTAATGTCATTTTCTTATCATAGTTTCTTATTATATATGTGGACATGCCAAATAATGATTTGTTCATCAAAAATACAATTAATGTATTAAAATATAAATAATTAGTTAGTACATTTATTGTACCAATCTTGAGTCGACACGTTAGAATATAAACATCACATATCCTTCATTACTCATGAGTGATGAAGTTGAAAACAACTTCACAAATGAACACATCTTCTCTTAAAACTTACATTCGTACTCTTCACTTCTTCTTCAGTATTTTTTGTGCCTTATTTTTCCTTCAATTTCTACCAATTTTTTTTCATGTGGTCTATTTTTTACAAGAGTAAAAACTATAAATTGGATCATTCTTGTATTGAAAATCGTACATTTGAAAAACAGTGCCAAATTGTGAGATACACATTAGAAAATTTTATATCTGCTATAATAGCCGGTAGCTTGAGCGATTAGTTGTTAGCTACTACGATTAACGCCGACGAAGTAGAAGAAAATGAAGTAAATATGGATTGGGTATACAAACTCAATACCTATGTGCCTCATTTTCAACTGTTTGATAGTTGCTATCATGTAGAGATTCAATCTTCTTCAGGTGAGAAAAATATGATGGTTTTGACTACACCACCCGACTCGGACGATGATGATGCAAACAAAGTTTTAAGCTTGCCAATGGATGCCGAGAGCGAGCTTTATCTCGGTAAAAGGTACAAATCTGTTAATGATTTGAAAGATGAAATTACGAAAAATGCATTGTCAAATGGATACGGGATCACCTTCAAAAGAAGTGTGCAGATGGATGTCCATGGCGCCTTCATGCTTCAAAGATGCACAATGAATACATAATTCAAATTAAAACTTTCGTTGAAAGTCATACTTGCGCTCGAGTATTAGAAAATTGACTTGCATCGACAAAATGGGTGGCGGCTACCTATGTTGACAGGTTCAAGAGTCAACCTATGTGGGACATCTCATCTATCATGGAGACCGTACGAAAATATCATAATGTTGTTATAATCACAGGTGTTGCAATTAAGAGTCGCCTAGAAACGCGTCGGTTGAATGAAGGATTTGGCGAAGAACAATTTTAATTTCTTCGGCAATATGGCGACGAGCTACTACAATCCAACCTTGGAAGCAGAATCGACATCCAAGCCAAATTATTGTACGACACAGGTGAAGAAGCCGTTTCTGAGTTTGAACGTATATATGTGTGTTTGTTCACATGCTGAGGGCAATTGTAGAATTGATAGTGATTCCGTGTGTACATGCTATCTCCAGCATGCTATGGATGCGCACGTCATTCGATCATTACGTGAACCGATTCTATTATCACGATACGTAGCTAGATATGTATTCACACTACATTGCATTGATTGTTGAACGTGAGATGTGACCCCACAATAATGCACATATGGTACATGAATGCCTCCAATAGTTAGGCGCTGACCTGGTCGACCGAAGATGAAAATGACCAAAGACGTTTATGAGCCCCAACATAGTAGCACCTCCCTGAGTCGAAGGACAACTGTGCATTGTGCGACATATGGTAGAAGTGAGCATAACAAGAAATCATATCCTAGAAGCGCATCCACCTCAGACACACGATGGTCTACTGCTAAGAAAGACATGTTCATGTTATTAAACATTGCTACACAACAATCCCAAATAATCCACCAGCTTCAATTTTTAAACCTCCCCAAAATCTAAAACCTCACCGAAGGTGGCCAACCTGGTAGAGATGGGTAACCTGATAGCAAAAATTATAAATGCATTGTAAATTGAGTTATAATGTTGAATAAAAAAGTACGTACGATAAATTAGAAATAAAATATCATCTATTACAAATAAAAAAAGTACAATCATAACAAAAAGAAAGAAAGAAAAAATACAAGTAAATCTACTGAAAATTTCCACAATCAGATAGAGGTTGTGGAAGATCCTGGCCTAAAGGAAAAACCCGAAATAGTCTGGCTGTATCCAGCGTGTGCCGCATCTCATTCACTATATGCTTAATCTTGTCAAGCCGCTCCATATTGTTAGCTTTAAAAGGTTTTAAAGCAATCAATTATTTTTTATGATAACTATGTAAGATAAAATTGAAGTTTTAGCAAGTGCAGCTAGGCTCGTAGAAGCAACTTATGTCGACAGGTATGAACTTATGTCGACCGCTCAAAGACCAGAGAAGGATCGTATGTCGACCGTTCTCAAGTATGTCGACCGATTGAAGACATTTGAAGTTCAAGAGATTAAATCTATGTCGACCGGACGCAACATATGTCGACCGCTTAAAATCCAGAGAAGGACAGTATGTCGACAGTCTATCAAGTATGTCGACCGATTGAAGTCAATTGAAGTTCAAGAGATTGCATCGTATGTCGACCGGACACAACTTATGTCGACCGCATGGAATCCAGAGACAATTGTATGTCGACCGTTTAGAACATATGTCGACCGTTCAAAGTTCCAGCGGAAGAAGAAATCTGAAGTTATGTCGACCGTTAAAGAACTTATGTCGACCGGCCAAATAACAGAGATATTTCCATGTCGACCGCCAAGAGTAGATGTCGACCGAAGAACTTCGAAATACCGAAGGTATGTCGACAGTTGTAGAACCTATGTCGACCGGCCAAAGAACATAAAGTTTTCCATGTCGACCGCCAAGAGTAGATGTCGACCGAAGAACTTAGAAATACCGATGTTATGTCGACAGCTCCGACGATATGTCGACCGGTCAAGACCAACGACAGGGAAATTCTTCAACGGCTACTTTTTTATGAGTCTTAACGGCTATCTATATGTCGACAGCCCTCGAAGATATGTCGACAGCTCCGTAGTCTGACAGACGGAAATCTATAAATTAGAAATGAGAAGCCAAAAGAAAGAAGTCGTTTTTAGAGAGAAAAGCACGCCCAAACTCTGTCAAAATTTCTAGTTAGCTTCTCTCTTTACTCTCTCCTCATTTGTAAATCATAAGATCATTCTCATTGTGATCGAGAGAGTAGTCTCAATTGATTCTAAAAAAACTTCAAGTTATTACTTGTGATAAATTGTAAAGGGGTGACGCCTCTCAGAAAGAAGAGTCATTTGTAAGGTTTGATTGACACCCGGAAGTCAATCATAGTAAAGCTCCAGGGAGAGCTGAAAGATCTTCAAGGAGGAACCTTGAAGCGCGGACGTAGGCAAGGTTGGCCGAACCGCGTTAACAAGCTCAGTGTCATTCTTCTCTCTCTTAAACTTTTTAATTATTGGTTGTGCTTAGTCATTTAATAGATAAATATTTTTTTAAGAGATAAACGGAGAATTTTAAATTAAACTTATAAAATATCTATTAACCTAATTCACCCCCCCTTTTAGGTTAAACACGATCCTACACATATGTTGTGTATGGTAGTTGTCCATCCTCTCCATCTGCTGCTGGGTATAAAAAAGGTTTATCTGCTCCATCATGAAGGCCAAAGATGGATCATGATAGAACGACTGCGACATCTGACTGCAGGAAGGACCGGAAGGTCCGAGCATCTGACCAAAAGACAGCCCCTCCATGTCAGCATATGGAGGAGTGAGCATCTGAGTAAAATCCAGCGGGTCATCTGGGCTGGACGATCAATGTCTGAATCGAAGATCATGCGGCATGCTGCTGCATCTCTCCTATCGACTCACGTATCGCCCGACTCTATCAACCCCATCCTCCGAAGTTGAATACAATCGAAGGCATCTTGGGCCCATGACATCCTCATCTCCTCATCACGAGGAATATGTCTACATATACTCCTTATGAGTTTTATTATCAAAACTCCGTATGAGAAGTTTTTCTTAACCCCCTTATGAATATCCGCCATGTGGCGTAAAACTAAATAACCCAGGTTTCCATGTGAGTTAGCAGCTCGTGGTGCCCGTCCCGATGAAGAATGACCTGAGATATCATGTTTAACTTCACTCGAGCGACCACGTTGAGCTCGTTTATTCTTAGCTTTGTCAAAAACTCAGAACGACTATCTAACACCCAAATCGACCTCAAAAATAATTCTCTAGACCCATGTACAATTCATGGTTCAGCCTGACTGGAGTTGTAACCCATGCCCATAATCTAAATCATCTACGTAATCTACACGCGGTTGATGTGATTCGCTATAATCATCATCTTTCGCCCAAAGATAAATGTCCTCCCGTGACCTCTCTCCCCAGATACTATAGTCATAAATGTCAGTATCAGCGGTCTGTATTGGATTCAAATTGCGTCTGATGGAGGGTCACTACATCCTAGTGAGAGTCTGTTCGTATGATAACTGCGTTCGATACAGACGCAATTTGTGTCAGATGAGGAGTCAGATTGTCCGTATCAGTTGTTCGCGAAGCCCAAATTATGTTTTTTTTAAAACTCAGGCTTGAATTAGCCTATTTACCTGAAACTTAAGCTTTTGTTTTAGTTTTTACTCATTTTACAATGATTATACGAAATCTATTTTTTATTCTTTAATTTTGACCTTCTTGATCTGTTGTTTCAAGAGACTACACATTCCTATAGTATTCCTCTTACTATCAATAGGACCTCAGAGGAAGAGCGTAAATGTTCTTTTTCATGAAGCATCATTCATCAAATTAATAATAAGAATATTATATTAGTGTGGAATGAAGTAAAACTATGAGTCGGTTTTGTTTTCAATTGTTATTAGTTAAGTAAACAATGTGTTATATTGATGTATTTTAAGATTGAGGTTGACTCAGACATTCAAATAGTTAATAATTTTACTTTCAAGATAATTCTACTATGTGATGACTCTACCTCATAATTCTGCCAGTTATCCTAAATGTTTGGTCTTTCTATATTTAATGCTACTAGAAAAAAATTTATGTACAAGAGCAAGATGTGAAATAATGATATCATCCACATATGTTTGGTTCTATTTCTCATCTTTCATGTTTGTCAATCTATTTTCAATGACTATAGTACAACCATCTCTCTGCAATGTTGTCATTACTTATTATTTCAAGCATGAGAAATTATTTATATTTGTTTTCGATTTCAACCTTTTCTTTATTGGGGAAAGTCAGAAACAACAATTGTAGTAAGTATTCATTAGGATAATTCTACTGAAAAATCACTCTTTGTAGTTTCCTAAGACATAATTACTTTATTTGAGTATGTTCCCACGAGATGTAGGAGGGGTCTTAGGGGTGTTCAAAACAGTACCCAACCAAAACAAAAAAAATTGGTTCAATTTTTCTCAAATAAAAAATGAATTTCTATTATATTATAAAATTGGTTATTCAGGTTCAGCTGTTGAGTTGAATAATGCAAACTTATAAAAACCAAACCGGACCAAATACTACCTAACCTCACCCTAAAATCATCGTCTCAATTTTTTTAGAAGCTAGAAGATAGCAGCCCCGACCCCCAAACCTCTTTGATAGTCGTCAAAACTCTCCAATCTAAAAGCGTCGGTCGATTCCTAAACATTAGTTTTGCTCTTTTGCTCGACTCATTTTTATGCTCTCTCTCGGGAATTGGCAATCTCGATGGTTCTTCCGTCCTGGTATTTTCTCTCTATAAGTATTACTCTTGCTGCACATGTATTGGTTTATGAGAATAGCCACAACTACTATGGCTAATAATCATGGAATTTTCAATGTTCTCAATTGCAAAAAAAATGTTAACCTATAAAAATTCCTCTTTTGACACCAATGCCTTTGCACATGTATGGCGTTGCGGTATGACTAACATGAGCAACTAAATAAATAATTGTTTGTACTTTGAGTAAAAAAATCACTCTTTAAGGATTTAATCGATGAGAGACACTTAATCTCTACCTCTATCCCATATTTTTTTCATAATTTATTTCACACTGTCCAAGTAATATAAGATAGAAAATCAAAATGCAAAATTTATTCCTTCATTTCTTTTTCATTAGAATATACAGGTTCAAGAATATTCCATCAATTTCATCGCTACAAGGTTGACTAGCTAGTGGCTAATTACTAGTTTGGTAAATTGTTGTTTTCTAGTTTTAAAGATAAAAGCAAAAAGCACTAATGAAAATGTTTAGAGCTTTTTAGTACTTTGACTATCAATGTTCCTAAAGTATGACGTGGCAAGGGGAGCCAACTCCGAGGGCTTGCCAAAGGGCCAACCCCAGCCAATAACTTTCTAACTTATATGGTAGAAAGAATGTTGGTTTTTGTAAATAAATTATATTAAAAATAAACAGAAATTTATATCAAATCCGCTAATGCAAAGTCCTGGTCGAAAAAGCTACAGATCAGCAACTTATCCATCGTCGGGTCTACGCAAGAGCAGAAATGTTGCAAAAAAATAGAGCAAGAAAGCCACAATTTGATGCATCGTCACAACACAAGCACAAAAATTAGAATGAACAACAAATTCAACAGCACAAATTCAACATCATATTAGAATTTACTATCTAGAGCAAATTATACTATACCTGTGAGAGGGGCCCTGATATGCCCGAGATTCACCAACAACCGAAGGGGGCAATTACTCGGAGCTGTGCAAGATATTTTTCTAACTTGTTTGTTGATTTTTCAGGTACTTCTTTCCCTTCCATTGTTTGTTTTGATGCTCCTTCACACCTGGATAAAAAACTCCCCAAACATTACTTACAATGGGAGTTTGGAGTAGAACAAACCGACGGCCGAGAACACCAATTGATGTCAAAGCCATACCCGACACCATGCATGGAGAAAACCGATTATCCAACGCCAATCTTAAAAGAAGAAGCCTTCCAAGGAGTTCCTGAATCATCAAGGAAAAAGGTCAATTTCGAACAAGGAGCATGAAGGAAGTCTCGGGTTTATAAATTTCTTGTTTTTTTTGAAAACCCGATTGTATTTTTTTGCCTTGCATGGTTTACGTGAAAACCATGCAAGAATGTGTTGTTTATTTCTTTGATGTTTGTTGTTTAGTGTAGTGGCTGCAAGTGGGAGGTTAGGTTGTATTAGGATGAGTTGCAGCCATGTTTTAGCTGCCCATGCCTCTCTTTTGGTGGAGAAGTCTTTGTGGCCCCCACTTGCCATCCCTCTTTAATGGTGATTTGCTTAGGTTTGTAGGAGGCCATTATGCCCCTTTGTAGCTCGTGGGAAGGAGGGTTTTAACCTCCATTTCTCAGCATTTTGCAGAGTAGAAAATATTGAATGTTGAAGCTTGAAGCTCTCCCCATTTTCTCTCACGACAAAGCAAATTCAAGGTGAGTAATATCCTTGATCTTTGGTTTGTAACGGTGTTGGTGCCTTGCTAGAGCCACTAAGCCATATTACAATCTCCCTTCCTCACTTGTTTAGGATCAAAGGCGAGTTTGGAAGTCCCATAGCTAACCTTCCGTTTTTTATTGTGATTGTGTTGTTGCTTGTGTGTTGGTTGCTGTTTTTATTTCTACCCGAGTGGATTTCGTGCACTAAAAGTCCACTCTGTGTCATTTTCTATTTTTCGTGAGTAAAAACCCTAAATTTTTGGTTGTGAATTCTTCTTTCATGGCCGGAAATTTCTGTTCTTTCCTTTTACCAAAACCCTTCGCCCATCAAAAGTTGTACTTACAACTTCCCCCTCTTTCTGCCTTAGTTTCCGAAATCGAACAGTTTCTGTCCATCCATTTTCCAACCTACATATCTCCTAACCTACGGTGTCTTTTTTCATCAAACCACTTGCATTTTCTTTCCCTTTCATTGAAGTTGTTTTCTGCCAATTTTTACATTCCTAGGTTGCCTGCATTTGAAGTTGTGCAGAAATCTTTCCCCCTCCACGTCAATGTTTTCTGTTTTGTGTCTGTTTGTACACTCAAAAGTATTCCCGTGCCATTTTAATTCCTCACGTGTTTTCAAGCTGCAAATTTGGCCCAGCTTAGTCCACTTCCTAAAGTTTCATTTGGCTGAATTTATTTGACTTAATGTTGTATGCATTTGGAACATTAACCATTACACCTCACTGTTTCTGTCTTGGACTTTCTCCTTGGCAGATTACCCTTGTGTCTTCTTTCTCCCGACACTTCTCATAACCCCGAGCGTGTCATTTGGTATCAGAGCAAAGCTCTTCTTTTCCTTGCTTTCCCTGTGTTTTAAGTCATCTTTCAATTGCTTGTGATGGCACATAAAAGTGGCGGTATGACCACTCGGAGTGGGGCTGTTTTGCAGCCAAGCCGAGACCAACCTTCCACTAGTGAACAACCTCCTTCTCCTATACCACCCCAAGCACATGACCCCGATTTCGAGAGCCAAATTAATGGCATTAATCAAAGGCTGGATGCCTTGCTGCAACGGATGGAAACACCAAACCCGCCAAGACCACCTCCTCCATTTACTCCGGGTAGAAGAGCCGGGAATGCTCGGACTCGATTGTATGAGGCTGAAAACTCGGATGAAGAGTTTGAGCCACGGGATAGACAACCCCGAGAAGATGATTTGAAGAATATGAAATTGAGTGTCCCTCCGTTTAATGGATCATGTGGCGGGGATACTTACTTAACTTGGGTGGACAAAGTGGACAAAGTCTTCGATTGCTACAATTATTCCGAGAGATCTAAGCTGCAATTAGTAGGCTTAGAGCTCCA
>QAOC01045257.1:249970-280922 GCA_003255005.1 Begonia fuchsioides
CCCTCGGATGTTGCTAAAGATGAGAGGGCTAAAAGAGAAAACTCTTCCAAGAAGGTGTTATTCATCAACACAAAGGAACTCTCTCGGGAATTATTACAAGTGACTCCGGTTATATTGATTCTTTTTCGGGAAAGGATGGAAGAGATAGGAGGGGCTCCGGAAGAAGTCTTGGTCCTTCTAGAAGAGTATGGTGATGTCTTTCCCGAAGTGCTACCAATCGGTCTCCCACCAATCTGTGGGATAGAGCACCGAATTGATCTCCAACCCGGGGTGGTTCTACCAAACCGGCCAACATATAGAATGAACCCCGAGGAAGCCAAAGAATTGGATAATCAAGTGCAAGAGCTCTTGGAGAAAAGGGTACATCCGTGAGTCTTTAAGTCCTTGTGCGGTGCCCACTCTTTTGGTGCCAAAGAAGGATGGCTCTTCTCGGATGTGCATTGACAGCCGTGTCATCAACCAAATAACCATAAAGTACCGGTTTCCTATACCACGATTGGAGGACTTATTGGATGAGCTAAGTGGTGCGGCCTACTTCTCAAAGATCGATTTAAAGAGTGGCTATCATCAAATAAGGATGCTAGAAGGAGATGAGTGGAAAACCTCTTTCAAAACCAAGTATGGACTTTATGAATGGTTAGTCATGCCTTTCGGGCTATCTAATGCCCCTAGCACTTTTATGCGTTTAATGAACCATGTGCTGAAAGATTACTTGGGAAAATTTGTGATAGTATACTTTGATGATATATTAGTCTATAGTGCACATTATCTGGATCACTTGGGACACCTTCGTATATTATTTGATGCACTTAGACAGGCTCAATTATTCGGCAATTTGAAGAAGTGCTCCTTCGTATAAGAGAGAGTGCATTTCCTCGGATTTATATTGTCCAAGGATGGAATGGAAGTTGATCAAAGCAAGATAGAAGCGATTCGGGAATGGCCTACCCCTAAGTGTGTTTCGAACATTAGGAGTTTCCATGGCCTTGCTTCATTTTACCAGAAGTTCATCAAGGGCTTTAGTAGCATTGTTGCTCCCCTCGGATTGCACCAAAAAGGGGAAGGATTTTGAATGGACCCCGGTGTGCCAAGCTAGCTTTGACCGAATCAAGGAAGCCCTTTGCAACGCTCCACTTCTAGTGCTCCCGGACTTCCATAAGGTGTTTGAAATAGATTGTGATGCCTCGGCTTTAGGCATAGGAGCTGTTCTTATGCAAGAGGGTAAACCCGTGGCTTATTATAGTGAGAAATTGAAGGGGGCGGCCTTGAATTATTCAACATATGACAAGGAGTTATATGCTTTGATGAGAACTATTGAAGTGTGGCAGCATTATCTTCTTCCTAAGGAATTCATTATACACACGGACCACCAAGCTTTGAAGCACATCAAGAGCCAAGGGAAACTCAGCAAGAGACATGCTAAGTGGGTGGAATTTCTTGAGAGGTTTCCCTATATTATAAAGTACAAGAAGGGAGTAACTAATGTGGTGGCCGACGCTCTTTCAAGGAGAACTATGTTGCTTACCGAGCTCACCTCACGGATTTTGGGGTTTGAATGGATCAAAGCATCCTACCGGGAGGATCCCGAATTCAAGGTGTGGTTTGAAAAGTGTTTGAGCAAGGAGAAATGTCCTTATCATATAGCGGATGGCTACCTTTTTAAGGGAGGACAAATTTGTATTCCAAAATGTAGCCTCCGAGAATCATTAGTGAAGGAAGCTCATGGTGGAGGTTTAGCCGGCCACTTCGGAGAGAAGAAGACTCTAGAGACGTTGAAGGACCATTTCTATTGGCCTCACATGATCAAAGACGTGCACAAGTGCATAGAAATGTGCCTTGTGTGTAAAAAGGCCAAGAGCCGAGTTCTACCTCAAGGATTATATATGCCTTTACCGGTGCCATCTCAACCATGGGTGGATGTGAGTCTTGATTTTGTCTTGGGGCTGCCTCGGACTCCTAGAGGGAAGGAAGCCATTATGGTAATCGTGGATCGGTTCTCCAAGGTGGCTCATTTTGTTGCTTGCCACAAAACCGATGATGCTAATCAAGTGGCCGATCTCTTCTTCAAGGAGGTTGTCCGACTTCATGGAGTGCCAACCACCATAGTCTCGGACCGGGACACCAAATTCTTGAGCTCTTTTTTGCGAACACTATGGAGGAAACTTGGAACGAAGCTGCTTTTTAGCACATCTTACCATCCCCAAACAGATGGACAAACAGAGGTTGTTAACCGAACCTTGGGCGCCTTACTCCGGAGCATAGTAGGGAAGCAGCTCTCGGATTGGGATGTGCAATTACCGTATGTGGAATTTGCTTACAACCGAAGTGTGCATAGTGCCACTCAAGCCTCTCCATTTGAAGTAGTCTATGGTTTCAACCCGTCCACTCCTTTGGATTTGATCCTTTTGCCGAGCCAAGAGCTAACCAATCCGGATGGAGAACAAAAAGCTAAGCAAGTCCAAGCCATGCATGCTCGAGTCCAAAAGGCCATTGCTAAGAAAAATGAAGCCTATGCCAAATATGCTAACTGGGGCCGAAGAGATGTGGAGTTCAAACCAGGTGATCTTGTTTGGCTGCACTTGAGGAAGGAAAGATTTCCTAGCCAAAAAAAGTCCAAACTTCTCCCTAGAGCCGATGGACCATTCGAAATTACCGAGAAGATCAATAAGAATGCCTACAAATTCAAGCTTCCCAGAGATTATGGAGTGTCGGCATCCTTTAATGTTCAAGATCTTTCACCATATTTGGGGGAAGAGTCGGAAGAAGAGGAGGAGCAATCCATAGATTTGAGGGCAAATCCTCAATCACCCGGAGAGGATGATATGCCCGGGATTCACCAACAACCGAAGGGGGCAATTACTCGGAGCCGTGCAAGATATTTTTCTAACTTGTTTGTTGATTTTTCAGGTACTTCTTTCCCTTCCATTGTTTGTTTTGATGCTCCTTCACACCTGGATCAAAAACTCCCCAAACATTGCTTACAATGGGAGTTTGGAGTAGAACAAACCGACGGCCGAGAACACCAATTGATGTCAAAGCCATACCCGGCACCATGCATGGAGAAAACCGATTATCCAACGCCAATCTTAAAAGAAGAAGCCTTCCAAGGAGTTCCTGAATCATCAAGGAAAAAGGTCAATTTCGAACAAGGAGCATGAAGGAAGTCTCGGGTTTATAAATTTCTTGTTCTTTTTGAAAACCCGATTTTTTTTTTTGCCTTGCATGGTTTACGTGAAAACCATGCAAGAATGTGTTGTTTATTTCTTTGATGTTTGTTGTTTAGTGTAGTGGCTGCAAGTGGGAGGTTAGGTTGTATTAGGATGGGTTGCAGCCATGTTTTAGCTGCCCATGCCTCTCTTTTGGTGGAGAAGTCTTTGTGGCCCCCACTTGCCATCCCTCTTTAATGGTGATTTGCTTAGGTTTGTAGGAGGCCATTATGCCCCTTTGTAGCTCGTGGGAAGGAGGGTTTTAACCTCCCTTTCTCAGCATTTTGCAGAATAGAAAATGTTGAATGTTGAAGCTTGAAGCTCTCCCCATTTTCTCTCACGGCAAAGCAAATTCAAGGTGAGTAATATCCTTGATCTTTGGTTTGTAACGGTGTTGGTGCCTTGCTAGAGCCACTAAGCCCTATTCCAATCTCCCTTCATCACTTGTTTAGGATCAAAGGCGAGTTTGGAAGTCCCATGCTAACCTTCCGTTTTTTTTATTGTGATTGTGTTGTTGCTTGTGTGTTGGTTGCTGTTTTTATTTCTACTCGAGTGGATTTCGTGCACTAAAAGTCCACTCCGTGTCATTTTCTATTTTTCGTGAGTAAAAACCCTAAATTTTTTGTTGTGAATTCTTCTTTCATGGCCTGAAATTTCTGTTCTTTCCTTTTACCAAAACCCTTCGCCCATCAAAAGTTGTACTTACAACTTCCCCCTCTTTCTGCCTGAGTTCCCGAAATCGAACAGTTTCTGTCCATCCATTTTCCAACCTACATATCTCCTAACCTACTGTGTCTTTTTTCATCAAACCACTTGCATTTTTTTTCCCTTTCATTGAAGTTGTTTTCTGCCAATTTTTACATTCCCAGGTTGCCTGCATTTGAAGTTGTGCAGAAATCTTTCCCCCTCCACGTCACTGTTTTCTGTTTTGTGTGTGTTTGTACACTCAAAAGTATTCCCGTGCCATTTTAAGTCCTCAAGTGTTTTCAAGCTGCAAATTTGGCCCAGCTTAGTCCACTTCCTAAAGTTTCATTTGGCTGAGTTTATTTGACTTAATCTTGTATGCATTTGGAACATTAACCATTACACCTCACTGTTTCTGTCTTGGACTTTCTCCTTGGCAGATTACCCTTGTGTCTTCTTTCTCCCGACACTTCTCATAACCCCGAGCGTGTCAGGCCCCAACAACGAAAAAAATAAATTAAACAATAATAAATACCTAAAAAATATACCTGGACCAAAATGTTGGATTGAAGATTCAGGGGGATTCAATCCTGGCCAAAAGGCTTGGGAAGTGAGAGAAAAAGAGCTTGGTGACATGTAGCTCTATCTGTTTGACTACCAAGTCCAGGTGAACATTTGAATGCGCTTGCTAGGGTGGACATTTGTCGAGAGAAGCCAAATTTTGCTTTGATGGCCAACCAAAAGGTGGAGGAGAAAGGACACATGAAGAAGAGATGTGCGGAGGATTTCAAATGGTTTGCACAAAAGGAGCATGAAGCTTCAATCCCCAAGAAGCTCAGTCTCTCTTTGGTATTTATGCGATCGAGAGCCGCTAGCCAGGAGATGAAGGTATGTTTGGGGGTTGGGCCAATTGTCTAGATAATCTTGAACCACAATTTTTTGGAGCCGAAGGCCTGAAGAAATCATAAATCTCCGAGTGGCCTTTGGTTTAGGAGCTTAATTTCTTTCCTTTGATCTCAATCTTTCTTCCATATTGTCTCAAATTTGCAAGAGTTTCTTCAAAAGAGGTGAGTCTCGTTGTCCAACTTTCCAGTTCCATAATTTGTTCTGCTTGATGTAATAGTGCTGGATCCAACAGTACCAAAGACTATCTTTCTTCCCGTGGATATTCTAAAGAGTTTTGGATAAGAGGGCAGAGCTCCACGATTCGAGATCATGAAAGCCCAAGCCCCTTCCTCTTTAAGGAGGCACAAACTTGACCATGCAACATTGGCACTGGATTTCCCCCATAAGAATGACCTGGCGATTTGGGAGATTTTGAGCCAGACTGATGTTGGTAGATTGAAGACTGATATCCAGAAGCATTCGATGCCCTGGAGGACTGACCTGATTAATTCTGCTTCACCGGCAAAAGACAAGGTGACATCACTCTAACGATCAATATAACCTTTAAGCTTGTCAATAAGGTTGTCATAGCCGTTAGAGTTTAGGCTCCTTGCTGATAGAGGAATCCCAAGATATCAGAATGGTAGTTTCCCTGGCTCAAGATCAGCGTATCATAGGATTTAATGGAGGTCCTAGTCTTTGATGCCCGCAGAGAAAAAAAAATTGATTTTAGCTTGTTCATGTAGAGATAAGATGTTTTTTGAAATTTTCTAGGCAGGAGAAGAGGAAGTTTATGGATGTTTGATCTCCTCTTGAGAACAGAAGGAGATCATCTGCAATAGCGAGGTGTGTGATGTTCAACTGATCACACATCGGGTGGAAGTTGAACCCATAATTCGAGAGCTGATAATTAATAAGCCAGAAAAAGTATACGAGAAAAATGACAAAGAGATTGGGGAGTGGAGATCTCCTTGTCTTAGGCCTTTTGCACCAATAAAGAATTCGTTCAGCTTGCCATTGATAGAAATCAAGTAGGACGCAGAAGAGATGCACTTTGTAATCCAAGCAACAAAAGTGGTTGGAAACACGAGGGTTAAGAGCATATTTTGAAGGAAAGACCACGAAGCTGAATCAAAGGCTTTCCAGAGGTTAACTTTGATGAAGCACCTCAGAGAGACTCTTTTAGTGTTATATTTCCTTAGAAGTTCCTGCATAAGTTGAATGGATTCGAGGGTCACTGAAAGCCTGTTGGCAAGGATTTTGGCAATAACTTTGAAGAAGACATTGCAGCACGAGATAAGCAAAAAATCCTTAGGCTCCTGAGCTTCATTGGATTTCGGGATAATGACAAATTAAGATGGTTCCATTGCTTTAATAGACGACCCGATGAGAAGAACTCTTGCATCGTATTAACAAATAGAGGGCCAGTGATTTCCCACGAATTCTTGAAGAACTTGTATGAGAAACCATATGGCCAAGAGATTTTTCATTGTCAATACTATGAAGAGAACTTATGATTTTTGATACAGAGATGGCCTCCGTTAATTTAGTACTAAAGTTTGATTTGATCAAGAGGCCTACCTGAACAACTTTCTCTTCAATGGGAGAGGTGGTGGATTTACTTCCCACTAGATTTTTGAAATAAGCAAGAAATTCATCCGAGACTTGGGCAAGAGAGGAGGTGAAAGAATCATCAGCCTTGACAAAAGAAGCAATGAAATTGTCACTTTCTAGGAGAAACTTGCATTTCTTCTTCTGTTGGTAGAACATCTTCTCAGCTTTGCTAAGGAGGACCATCTTATTTCTTAGGTCATGGAGGTTTAGGGGTGGTTCTGATCCAGGGAGAGAAGAGAGGCAGCTTTGTTGTGCTTTTTGGAGATCTTCCTTGGTTTGATTGGCTCTAACTATGATGTGGGAGTAATCTTTTTCATTTAGAGTCTTAAGACTATTTTTCAGCTTGATGACCTTCGATCTTAAGATGAATTGTTGGGTGTCATTGCTTGGTGAGTCCCATATAGAGCTCGTAATAGCAATCAATTTGTCATGCTCTATCTACATATTAAAGAATTTCTAGGGGATCCTGCTCGGGATTGTGGGGTTAGATATTGAAACAATACATGGAGTGTGATCTGATAGACTTGGAGAGAGGAATTGAGTCGCGACATGCATTCAATTTTGCATCCAATCATTGTTCACTAGAATTCTGTCGAGCTTGGTCCAAGTTGTCCCATTAGACCAAGTGTAGAAGCATCCGGTGGATGATAGGTCCTGGAAGAAGGAATGTTGGGGTTCACCTTGGATGACCATGAGCCTCCAAAAGATCTCATTTGTAGAAGACAAGTCACAATACAAGGGAGTTTGAAGGGGGAAGAGAGTGTTCCTCTTGTTGATGCATGATGTAACAAGTTTTTCCTATACTTTTTTTATGATCTTAAGACTTGTGGGTGCATGTGTGAGATTGCCGCGGGATATTTGTATTTGCCAAGGATTATACTTGCGCCTAAAGGTCGAGGTTGGAGTCAAGCTAGGGGGACCACACCAAGGAGAATGAACATTACCTCTTTCGGCCACACCAAGGTGGTCCTCCCTCCCCCGACCTTTCCTTGTTTTGCCCATTTAGGATTAGGCCTTTTTGAAATCGATTTGGGGCACCGATCCTAGGGGTTTTGGAGGTTGGTTTTTTTCTATAGTGTCAAATATATGGTCTGATTCTGATTTAGTTCTAACAATTTATTGATTCAATTCTGATTTGAATCCTGAATTAAAGTTTTATTATTTGATCCTAATTTCTAAGAAACTGAACCACGAACACCCCTAGTCACAAGTGATCACACTTAAACTCAGTCTTGTAAAAATAACTTACTTACACAATATAATTATACCATTAATTATAAAAATAATTGAAAATGCTATTCCAAAAATACCATAGATATTTTTCCACAGTGTTAACAGTATAACAATCCATACGTAAGAGAAAAATAACCAAAACTAACTCCGACGATATTAACATAGAAACATAATCAGGAAAAAAACTAACATGACCGGGCGAGAAAGGTCTTATGACAAAGATTAAGATTTATAATAGTGAAATTTTGAGAATATAAATTAGAATAATGTTAGTTTTGTCTTCTTAAGATATTTTTTTATTTTTCACGTTAACGTGTCGAGCTATATTTGTTATAGTTCAAATACATTTAATATATATACAATTAATAAGTATTTTATAATATTTATTGCATTAATCCATGCATTCGTACTATTGCTTAATAAATATTTATACAAATATTAGAATCTATTTCTAAACATTTTGGAGGACCTAGTTGTTGAACTCGCTTGGTGTGTGGAGAATATCCTCCTACAACTCCCATGTAGAGAAAAAATAGCGTGGAAACAAAAAATAAAGACAACCGGCATAAGGATTTTATGTGGTTCGGACGGAGCCTACATCTACAGACGAAACCTCTCACTATTCTTTATTTGGTAAAAGAGAACCATTCGTTCTTTCGAAACTTGACAAGCTTCCGACTCTCTTTCGCACAATCCCCCTATGTTCTGCTCACTTCTAAGAAACGTAAATCTCCAACCTTAAAACTATCTCCGGCAAGTCCTAATTTAAACTTATAAAAGATAAGTGTAAATAAACCGAACAAGAAACATAAACCGGATTAATGAACCAAACCCAAAAATAAACCTGAATCAATATATCACATCCCTCACGCTCAAGAGGGTACCACATAGAGTTTGAAACATGAGTCTTGAAACTGTATCCAATGTAATGTCTTAGTTAGACCGTAAGCTATTTGAGAGGTAGAATGGAATGTTGCGCACCTTCTATTTCTTAGACATAATCTTCTCATGGAAAAAGGGTAAATACTCGATGTGCTTGGCCTTAGAGTCAAAATCTGGTTGGAGGAAAGAAAAATGATGCTAACATTGTCTCAAGAGATATTGAGGGAGTCTCATAAAGAAAGATCAACGTCTTTGCGTAGTTTCTTGAGACCAACCCCAAAATTCATATACTGCATTAACCAAGCTTCGAAATTACGATTCAGTACTAAGGTGCAAACACCCTTTTATTTGGAAGCAGACCGGGAGTTTGAACTGCTACCAGGAAAAACACAATATCCGCTCGTGCCGTGTCGATCATCTGAAGAAGATCTCTAGTCAGCATCCGTGTGGCCGACAATGTGGTCGATTGAATCAACCTTGATAAAATGTAAAGAGCTGGTGAAAAAAAAACCCACTTTAAGGGTTGCCAATGAACGTTAGTTGGATTGTACATCAACTAACTAAGCTTATTTACTGAATAAGATACTTCTGGTCACGTGAAGCTAGAAATATTGTGGTGTGATCGAGGATGCCTAAAAAGTCAAGCGTGAAATTCTGAATATATTTCAAAGCATTGGAGGAATAAAGAATATGAAAGACTACGATATTTTTCATAAATCATATTATAAAGTTGAAGTTTGAGCATTAATGAGTCAATTCAGCATTCTTCTAAATCTAATTTTACAATATGTTCGTCACAATAATTATAACTGACTTCAAGATCTTTTAGAATAGGATAGATTGTAAAATTTGAATGTTCTTTCCATCTCCAAATATGCAGATTACCGAGATATAAGTAAATAAAAAAATCTAACATAGACCCCACACAATAGTTTAAGAAAATTATATTTTTTATATTTTATGTTTTATAACTGCTATTTTCCTTTTTAGTTTAGGTTTCTCAATGTGTTCAATTTATTTTGTAATTACTATTTATTTTCTAATTGCATTAGCTGTAGTTTAAGAAATAGTGTATCCTATTTAAAGACATTCAAGCTATTGTAATAAATAAAACTTTTATAATTATTGACCATGGGTGTTTGAGAGGTTTTTTTCTTTGATTATTTGTGAAGAAATCGATCTTCTTCCAGTAAAACTTGAAAGATCATTTTGATAGCATTGGTTTTTATTGATAAGTTCGGTCTGTGTCA
The DNA here is from genome assembly GCA_003255005.1 of Begonia fuchsioides. Taxonomy (NCBI): domain Eukaryota; kingdom Viridiplantae; phylum Streptophyta; class Magnoliopsida; order Cucurbitales; family Begoniaceae; genus Begonia; species Begonia fuchsioides. The sequence continues at coordinate 259,725 of QAOC01045257.1, forward strand.
AACTTCTTGTTTGATAATGCAAGTTCCGTCAGACAATACTTTTATAATTATTGACCATTAGTGTTTGAGAGAATTTTTTCTTTAGTTCTTTGTGAAGAAATAGATCTTTTTCAAGTAAAACTTAAAAAATCATTTTGATAGCATTGTTTCTTACTGACAAGTTCGGTCTGAGTTATGTTCCGTCAGTTAGGTTAGTCAAGTTTCTCGTACTTGATTCAAAAGTGATATAGGTGTTATTTTTCTTTGTTGAAGGATTTTGTGTTTGATATTTTTGTGATTCTCATCATATTGGAGTCTTCAATAAGTTGTATGTTCCTACAACCATCTGGCAAGTGAACTTCTTCACAACTTGATAGAATATGATTTGAAACCATAAGTGTACTCAGAGCTTTGCAATCAAGCATATTACCTCAAAACAGAAGATTAGAGATGTATGTGGATGATGGAGATAAAACCATTCTATCAAGAATGACAACAACTTCATTCCAAGAAAATGGTGGACACGGCCAAGATCCTCCTTGGCAAAATCGAGACCTAAGAAATCAGTAAATTCAATGAGAAAAAAAACATTCAATGAGCAAATGAGAAGAATATCGTCGATGCACACTAAAATAAACATATGTATAGAGACTTTGTTAAATGTAAATTCTGCACACATTCAATCACTAAAAAACCTCCTTTGTTTATAGAATGAAGTTGATCCCATAGACCATGAAGACGAGCAAGAGACGATGACGAGTAGAGATGATTTTAGAGACATAAAGGAATGGAAATTTGAAGAAGTATAGAGTCGGAGAGGGAAGAGTACAATCAGCTCATCACAAGTCGATTGTACCTCTGCCAAATTGAAAAATCGTGGTTGGGCTAAAATCGAACATCGTCTAAATATTGAGGGTGGGAAGAAGAAGGATCGAGAAAGCACTATAATCCGTTTTAGATTGTAATTTTGAGAAGATTATTGGTTCAAGCAAGGTAGTTGTCGTTTGAGAGTTTTAGTGAGTATGAGATGAGAATGGTGGGAAGGAAATTTGATGGCCTTTGGTGATGGCAAAAGAAGCCATGAGCCGTAAGGCTCTCATACCAAGTGGGGTGGGATATTAAGAATAGAAATTAATATGTTGATGCTGAAGAACACATACATTTGTATTATTGCTAATTGAATATTTATACAAAGATTGGAATCTATTTCTTAACGTTCGGCAGCGTCTGATTGGCTGAACTATTAATCGAATAACAAACTTGATTTACGCTAAGTGTGGGGAGAATTTCCTCCTATAAGAACGACTAGAAAACATTCACTTAGAGAAATCACAACTCTCGAAATTTTTATTAACTTATCACGCATATTTTTCAAAATTATATGTGTAATTATTACATATTTCAAAATTTTGAGGATAAACTCTTATGATATCATCATTTGAAGTTGCAAATTAATTTGAAAAAAGTCCCAAAAAATATCAAAATTATATAATTTTTTAATAATATATATATTTTTAATAAAATCATACAAATACAGAGAAAAAAACATTTGTTTGGACTTTTTTCAAATAAGTTTTTCCTATGTAAAGGATATTACAAAAAGAGTTTATCTCAAAAGTTTTACAAACTTTTGAAGATGTACGTGTTTTTAATGTCCCACAAGCTTATAACATTTAAGGATGCTAAGTTGTTCGACAATCTTAAGAAGTGTTGTTTTGTTCAAGAGAAGAGTCAACCCCTTGGTTTCATCATCTGCAAGAAAGAATTGACCGTGGACAAAACCAAATTTCAAGCAATTAAGGATTGGCCACCTCCGAAGAATGTGTTAGAAATAAGAAGTTTCCATGGACAATCCTCGTTTCATTTACAATTTAGTACTATTGTGTCTTCTTTGACCGATTGCACGAAAAAAAAGACCTTCAATGGAACCAAGCTTGCCAAACAACATTTGAAGTAATCAAGGAGAACTTGCACAATGCTTCTTTGTTAGTTCTATTTGATTTTACGAAGGTATTTGAGGTGGAGTGTGACATCAGAAGTTGGGATTGAATCACTACTTATGCAAGAGGACAAGTTGTTATCCTATTTTAGTGAGAAATTGAAGGGCGCCGCTCTCAACTACTCAACCTACGATAAGAAGTTTTTTGCAGTGATTAGAGTTTTAGAGGTTAGACAACATTACATTTTGCCTAAGGAATTTGTTATTCAAACGGATCACCAAGCTTTGAAGCATAACAAAAATCAGGAGAAACTCAACAAAAGACATGCAAAATAGGTGGAGTTCCATGAGAGCTGATGCTAATGTTATAGCTGATGTGCTATCTATAAAGTACATTCTTTTTACTGAATTTCGAACTAAGTTTCTTGAATTCGATTGGATAAAGAATCACAATAAAAAGAATGTTTATTTTGGCTCCCTGTTAGAGAAATGCAAACATAAGACTAAGGATTGATATTATTTACTAAATGGTTTTCTTTTTTAACATGAGCGACTTTGCATACCCAGTGAGAGAATATGAGAATCTATCATTTGAGAAACACATAGTGGAGGCTTGGCATGCCACTTCGATGAGGAAAAAAATACTCGAGACTATTAAGGAGCATTTATTTTTCTACGACTTCAAAGAGATGTGCATAAGTTTGTGAAAATGCATTATGTGTAAAACGGCTAAAATTAAGGTACTTTCTCATGAATTGTATCTACCATTATCCGTTCCAAATCAACCTTGGAAAGATATTAGTGTGGAATTCGTCTTAGGTTTAGTGAGGTCTGATAGACGAAAAGAAGCTATTCAGGTAGTAGTGCATCGATTTTCTAAAATGGCACACTTCATTCCATGTTCTAAGACAGATGACGAAGTTCAGGCAGCCAATTTATTCTTTAAGGAGGTTGTGAGGATGTATAGTATTCTCAAGTCTATCATATCAGACCGAGACACTAAATTCCTTAGTTTCTTTTGAAGAACCTTGTGGGAAAAGTTAGGCACTAAATTGCTTTTTAGTACCTCTTTTCATCTACAAATGAATAGATAAAACAGAAGTGTGAATCATACTTTGGATACTTTATTGAGAACTATGATTAGCAGAAGACTTGCAGAGTGAGACTTAGAACTCTCTTATGTAGAGTTTGTGTATAATCAAAGTGTGGATAATTTAACTAAACACACACTATTTGAAGTTGTATTTGGGTTTAATCCATTATTGGATCTTATTCCAATTCCATCAAAATACTTAGCCAATCCACATGGAGTTTCAAAGGCTAAGCAAGTCAAGACTTTGCATAAAAAAGTGAGCAAGACTATTCAAAAGAAAAATGAATAATATGCTAAGTAAGCCAGCAAAGGAAGAAAGGAGGTTAGTTTTAACAAAGGTGAATTAGTATGGCTTCATCATCGAAAGGAGAGGTTCTCAAATAGACAAAGTCAAAGTTGCTTCTAAGAGTCGATGACCCATTCAAAGTTTTGGAGAGGATCAATAATGGGTACAAAATTGTGCTTTACAAAAATATATGAAGTTTTAGCTACCTTCAAGTACAAGACCTATTTGAGAATGAGAAACAGGAAGAAGCAGATGTCCAAGCATTGGATTTGAGGTTAAATCTTCAATCATCCTGAGAGGATGATGTGCCTTAATGAGTCATAAAAAGATCAATGGGTAAAAGATTATCCGACAAGTTTGTTAATTTTGTAGATCATTGTACCATTGGTGAATTAGATTAGAAACCAGCTGGCTCGGATATGAGCTTACCATTACACATTTTAAAATGAGATTTTGTAGCTAAATATCATTAAAAATATTTTACATACTTACTATTAGTTTAGCTAATTTAGTTTCGATTTGAATAACAACAAATTTTCTTTTCTCAAATTGGGATAGTTTTCAAATCATGAATTTTTTCTCAAATTAGGAAAATTTTTAAATTAGGAGATTGTTTATGGAATTAGGAAAGTTCCAAATTGGAAGAGTTTTTATATTCTTAGTTGTTTCCTAGTTAGTAATTTTTTTTATTTAGATAATTCTGTAGCCTATTTTTAAACATAAACTCTATTGTATTTTTCAAATTTGGTTATTGAATTTTATTTGCAGAGTGAACTTTGGACAATTGGTTCTCTCTCTCTTTTTCAATCTACAACAATTCATCGTTGGAATTGAAGAATTCAAGGCTTCATCGTTGAAGTTTTTTTCTACTTTTTTCCATTTAAGGTACGAATGGTAGTTTTATCTCAAGTTTCTACAACACACATGCTTTCTTTTCTGTTGCTTTTACGTTTTTACGTCACTTTACATAATATTTATTAAAATAGTGTGGATATATGGTAGGAATTGAAAGTAATTTCGGTAATATATGCTTTGAAAAATTATTTCAAAATAATGAGTGAGGGACGCATGTAGGTGACTCACCGTAACCTACACGCACCACTGCATATATGTCGTTTCCGCGTTAGCTTTTAAATTACACATTTCTTATAAATTGAGCTGCTTTTTTTTTAACTTTTGACCCCATCAATTTCTGCAAATAGTTCGAATTCACAAGCAAATACTATGGAGAAAGAAAAAAGTGGGTTTCGTCATTTAATTTCATTAAACAGTGGGTTTGTCATTGTTAATGAACGCAGCGAACCAGCAAAGAATTCTCGCCCAATTAATAGTGTCGTTCATTTTGTAGACATGTCAGTGACAAGTGAAAAGGAAATGCACCTCACTTGCTCAAGAACTTTATTTCCCGGTAAACCTATGCTAGTTGTCTAATTCTACACGTCTTTCTAATTGGATACATCAAAAAAGAAGTTTCGCTATTTCTAATATTCTGCCGATGAAATCTCCATGACTTGCGTAGCTTTCTTGGATGGCAGTGTCTTCATGGCTGCAACTAAAAGCTTGAATCTTTCTCCCATCTTAATACATGTAAAGAAAGTAAGTCTATAGATAAAAATCATTCCAACCAAGATTGCTAAGTCTATCCACTTTGAGTACTGCATTTCGACTCCCCAAATGTCCCTTAAAATTTGGTCACCGGTGAGAGTTTCGGTCATCCAACCACCCATCGGAGCGGTGACTCTAGTAAGATATATTCCGCCATCGAACTCGTTCTTGAACATGCCCTGGAAAGCGTACTTTTGGAAGGCAATGTAGTATAATGGATATTTCCAAAAGGGCTTGGGAAGATCGTACGTCAGGCGAAAAACTCCACTACCTAAGATCATCATACCTTGAACGCCGGCACCGGTGATGATTCCCATCAGAAAGTTAGGGACGATGCTAGCGATGATCATCATCAAGCTTTCGACGAGCACCATGCAGGCAAACAAAACTAGGGCAAAGTAGAGAAAATATTCAATTCCTCTGTGAAGTCCAGGAATGTAATAAGCTATGGCTCCAGGGATGAAAGAAATGAGGAGCAAAAATGGGATTGGCGAGAGTGTGTTGCTAATTACAAATGTGCTAACTCCATAGTGCCCGTTTAACCTTTCTCGTTCGTAGACCTGAATGAAATAGGGAAATGAAGATTTTATTGACTTAATATTTTCAAGGCATTTAAATTCACATTAGGGTTTGGTTTGAAACCTTCATGTCCTCCACGAATGAAGGAAATCCTCCAATTGCCATAAAAGTTAAAAATACGACTACAAACTCTAGCAGGTTCGCTCTAGCCTGAAATAGTGTAAAGAATTCAATGAGAGAGGGGTGGGGGAGGAAGGAGAGAGGGGGAGAGAGAGGGGAAGAGAGAGAGAGAGACCTGATGATGAAAGAATTCAATGAGAGAGGGTCGGGGAGAAAGGAGAGAAAGAGACCGATAGAGAGTGGTGTGATAAGGAAGAAGAGGGAGAGGAGAGGGAAAGAGATGAAGAGAGCTGGAAGGATTGAGGAGAGAGAGAGAGAGAGAGAGAGAGAGACCTGATGATGAAAAGAATTCAATGCGGGAAAGAGAGATGGGGGTGATAAGGAAGAAGAGGAGAGGAGAGGGAAGGATTGAGAAGAGAGAGAGAGAGAGAGAGGAGACAGGAGACAGGAGAGAGAAGAGAGGGAGAGAGAAGAGTGGGGGGTGGGGGGGCGAGAGAGAGAGAGAGACCTGATAGGAGCCATTGTTGGACTCTAGATCCGCGAAAGCAGAGGCTAAACCAATGCTAACTCCTATGTAGATAAAGAAGCGAAGCCAATAGTAGCCCAAATCACGATGCATGTTGAGAAAAGATCTTTTTGTAAGAACAACACTTTGACTAAGGATTCCAGCGTGCCTTTTTCGTTTTCTCTCTGAGAACTCATAATCCTGAAAAATAGTCAAAACCCTTTTCATATAATCCATTTAAACAATCACAATTAACTGTCTTTTAAAAATTGGCCGCTTACTGCAGTAATTTTTGAAACTCGTGTTTGAACTTCCTGATAAGTTTGTGATGATTTGTAGGCTTTTTTAAGAATATCAATCGCCTCTTCTCCTGCTACTGCTTGAGAGATGCCATTTTCAGGATCCTGCTCGGAAAATTTACAAATATTTTGAGGTGTATTTATTTTACTAACTTTTTAAAAAAAGTTTGTTTCTGATAAATTAACTTGCCTGGTCAAAATCTCTGTTTAAGGTTTTAAGAATGTGGTCGGACGGGTTTTGCAGACTCGGACAAGGGAATCCATTCGAAGCGAAGAACTGCATTCCATGCAAATATGAACTGTTCTAACTTTTTGAAGCATAAATGAAATAATTACCATGCTAATTTTTACCAACTTAAATCAAAACAGCTGTGAATTGGAGTAGAATATTTAAAAAAAAATGAAAAAAAGAAAACATAATTACCTCAGTTGCAGCAGAAGCGGGACCAAAGTAGACAGTACAACCAGTAGAGAGAAGACAAAGGTTATCAAAGAGTTGGAAAACTTCACTACTTGGCTGATGAATTGAAGCAATAATTGTTCTTTTAATTCCATCTTTATGATTCAACCTCGCTATTCTCTTCATCACATAGTAAGAAGCGGCGCTATCTAGCCCGCTTGTCGGCTCGTCCAGAAACAGAAGCTCAGGACGAGTCAATAGCTCGATGCATATACTGACCCTTCTTTTTTGGCCGCTACTGATCCCTTTTGAACCCCAGCCTCCGATCCTAGTGTCCGTTGCATCTTGTAATCCCATCTCTCTTATTGTCGTGTTCGCTCTCTCTATTTTCTCCGATTTCGACATAGAATCTGGTAGCTGTAGTTGAGCTGAATAGTACACAGCTTCTCCCACCGTTAACGTCATTAGCAGCGGATCGTCTTGTGTCACGTATGCCTAGGTTTATCGTTCAATGTTATGTTCTTTTCATGTCGAAGAATCGATTACTTTTAACTATGATTTTTGCTAGTTTTAGAGTTTTTATTGTGGTGCGAAAGTTGAACATGTCATACCGATGTTCCGTAAGCTAATGCTTGTTTCCGTCCATTGATCAGTATTTCCCCGGCTTGGAAAGTTTTTGGATCCAATCTTCCTGCAATCAAAACAAAAACCAGTGGGCACGTATTTATCGATGATGATGAACAGAATTCACAACTTACAAACAACGTTAGAAAGTTCGACAATAACACGACGACAAGAAAAATGAAGAAAAAGGTTTCTTTTCGACCTGCAAGAGCATCCAGAAGCGTAGATTTTCCAGAGCCAGAAGGACCCATAATAGAAAGAAGCTCTCCGGGCAAAGCATACCCAGTAACGCCCTGCAAAATGGACCTTCTCCCACCATTTTTGGGGTCGGAAACTGTGACCCCCACCTCCTTCCATGTCAACACCACTCCAGTTTTCTTGCCCTCTTCCAAATTTTCTACGCTCCTCCAACTCTCATTTCCTAACGAGCTAATCGTATCCTCCATTTCCCTTATTGAAAATTGACTTCTTGCGCTCTCACTCCCACCATTTTGATGCGCAAGATGTGTACCAGAAGCCATTGTGTGCGTGCGCGACTCAGAGAGAGAGAGAGAGAGAGAGATTCTTAGGTTGATGAATGGAAGAATGGACGGGTCGATGAGAATTTTAAAGACATGCAAATAGCGGAAGTAGCGGTTGATCTGCAATTAATACAGGAATTAACCCCAGTAACCACCACAACTGGAGGCGAGTGACAGCTCGGCCCCCCCTCGACGCAGACGCCAAATGGCCCCAAATTATATGTAAATATTATTTACTTGGTATTTTTTTAACTACAGCATCCTATTTATTTGCATTAAAACCTGCAAAATTAAATGAAAGAAAAGGTCATTTTTTTTTTAAATCTTCAAAATAACGAAGATGGACCAAGTCCAGACACATGGCCTCCCACAGTCATGAAATTAAATGAGAGATTCTTACGTGTTTGCTAATATTAACTTCATGTCTTATTCCGAGTTACGCGATCGACTTTTCTGCTTTCTCGACTACCATCCTTAGCCTTCACTCCCCACGGGAAGTGAATGGACAGCCTCTACAATAATTGTCACAATAACCCTTTCAATTCTTTCAACGTTTCCTAAGGTTTAGTTCTAACATTAGTTCAAATGTTCTCTACACTTGCTACACTTGTAAATTGAACATGTTTGTAACTAATAAATAAAATTCGAATTTTTGAATGTTGGAAGTCTTAATTGATTTCATCATAGTATAAAAATATGACATGCATTTGAAAGAAATTAATAAAGTTCCAATCTGTGATTTCATGCCCCTTCAGAAATTAATTGTCTTCCACTTTTGTGACGTCAGATGTACTACCACCGTTTTAGCTACATGGTCGCTAGATGGTAGCTATTGGAACACGTCTTTCAACAGGAATTATTGCATGCCCATTAATACTCGAGCATTATCTATTTTAATGATGTTTTACAAATAGCCTACTTAATTTATTTGGCAAAAGATCTTCCAAATTTCTGTCATAACCTAAAAATGATCAGTGAAAGGACGTGAACGATTCAATCCAATACATGTTATAGTCCAAATAAACTACTGGAACAAAATAAGAGAGTCTCACTAGTAAGAGAGCCGCTCAATACAAGATAACATGTATATCTGTTTACCACTTTAACTATAGAGTCGTCGCAGTAAATACCTCAAAATTGAATGAGCAAGATACTGCTAAGGTTTAGTTTTGGTTAAATTCTCGTCTTTCTTTCTTCTTCATTGCTTCCATCAACGATTTTTTCCTCTTCAATTTGTGCATTTTAATAACCTTCTATAAGTTTTAATTGTTTAAGTTAGAAATAGGGACTCGATGATAATGGCAAAATCAATAAAAGAGATAAAAATAGCAAAACAGTAAGTATGCATTAAAATTATACAAAATTCATCACTAAGAAAAAAGGTTCAAGATGCTTGGTGCTTACAACTCCTTATTTAATGAGCTAAACTAATGCATGCTTCAAAAGAAAAAGAACTAAGAAAACACAAACAACGAGTTCGATTGTGCACTGGTTGCTCGATGGAGATGTCATTGAGATTCTAAGCAATTTGCGTTGTCAATAAAGAAGCGAGACCCAATAAAAAAAATATGTAATAAATAATTCTTAAAAACAGAATGAAAGAGGTTTGTACAGCCATTTGCACGATAATTGCACGAAATAAATCCAAAATACAGATTATAAATATTGAAAATAAGTTACTGTTCGAAAGGTATAACAAGAAAAGAGCAGAAGTCAGCAAAGACAGTACATAAAATATCAAAAACCATGTCATAGAAACAAGACATGACATATTTCGGTACGAGAATGAGTCTTAAAATAGATCGATAAAACTAAACAAATATATAAATCGATCAAAGTGCACATCGAGAATGAGTCTTATAAAATTCTCAGAAAAAAATATAAAAAAGGATAAGATATGACGCAGAAATTTATGACACAATCCCACGAAATCTAGTTTTTAGAAGCAGAATTAAATAGCCATCGATCAACCATCCAAGATTTTTCAAACAACCAACTGGTCAACAGATAGAACCATTGACAAATAGAACGAGTCCAGTTGGTCGAACTTTAAGTGTCGAGTCGACCAATCCAACCAATTCGATCAGACATATTCAAACTCAGCCAGACCAACTTGACCGCTGATCCACTGCTCCCAATTAGCAATCAATGCTTTCTTCACAAGTCGGATTCCGTCATGATTTCTAGGTTCAATTATGGAATATATGCTAAGCTCTGGGTTAGACCTATAACTGCATTGATTTCGAGCTACGGTCTCACCGGTAAAAGTGGTGGAATCCGGCGATCTTAACAAGAAACACAATGGTCATTATATGTGTAAAGGTAAAAAAAAACCTTCTCCGGACCGGACAAGCGCCGTTGCCGTGCAAAACTCGCCGGCGTCTTTCATTGAGACTTTATGATTGTTCAGATAATAATCTTGTATTATTTAATGCTGATAAAAATGACTACTAGGTCTGAACCCTAACCAGTTGTGAACTCTAGGGTGTCTTCCAAATGAACCCACGTGGCATATGCATGACGTGTCTATCAATGATTTGTCGGGTTTTATATTCTGTGAACAAGATAAATTCAGAGCACCCACATTTATTGTACTGTTCAACTCCTCAATTTGAAATTTTCTTTTACATTTTAAATCGTTAATTAGAGTAACGGGATAATATATTGTGTGATGTCCGTGGATGCTAAACTGCAAACTTGGGCATCAATTACGTGGCATCAATTACATTTATTTTCTATGACGTGGTGTGCCAGTCATCAATGACCGTAGATATTTGTTTATTTATTTACAATATAATAGTGGACTAATTATCCGTTGGTTTGCTGTATAATTTCTAGCCTTTTGTCTTTAAAGTTGTAAAAAAGTTACAAAATTTTGATAAGTAAGACTAATTATGCCGGCGTTCCTATGTAAGTGACAGAATCGTGTAAGATACATCAAAATCGTAGAAGATACAATCACATCTACTTAATTAGTTCGTGTTAGTATTTTTTTCATCAAGTTGAATTTAGATGATTTCTTCATTCCAAGGAGAATTTTTTTCCTCTCTTCACATCTGTCCAAAACAAATCGAAACAGAGAGATTAAAGTTCTCACATTCCCATTGCAAGTCATTGGTTAAACATTTGGTATTAGAGCCAGAGTATCATTCGAAGTGCCTCGCGTAATGGAAGTGCAAGCGCAAACGCTTAGATAAGAGCTTAAAGGTCTTCAAATGAAGGACAAAGATACAGTAAATGGTTTTTTTAGGGAGAATGGCAGCAATCTTCAGTAAATTGGGTGAACTAGGAGAACAAGTCAATAAAATATACGTGGTAAAGAAGATGCTATGTTCCGTTTCACCAAAATTCATACAAATAGCCTCGACGATTGAAGAATTTGGAGATTCGCAAAGTAAAACCATGGAAGAGGTGATTGCGTCATTTAAAGCACACGAATACAGGTTAAAGACTCGCGAAGTGAAACAAAGTGATCAAGTGCTTCTGACACGAACTGATTCGAAAAACAAAGATGTAACATGTTCGTGACAGAGCAGGGTCCAAGGAATGCAGCAGCAACACGATCGAGGGCAAGGCCATGGAAGTGGCCGAGGCCAAGGTTGAGGTCAATATTTTGTGTGCGTGATTGGGAAGATAAGAAGCAGCGCCAATCAAAATTTGATATAAAGAAAGTTAGATGATTTTTGTGCAATCACTAAGGGCATTTCACCTCTAATTGTAAGGAAAAACAAAAAGAAGAAAAGGCTTATCATGACCATACCGACGACGACGAACTAACTCTACTATTAGCATAATTAAAGGAAGAATCGTAGCTATTGACATTTTGAGTGAAAGTCTGAAGCTAGCTAACAACGGAAAGAAAAAAAGAGATAAAGAAGAACACTCAATCTGGTATTATGACACAGGCACAAGTAACCACATGACAAGAAATCGAGTAACGATTTTCGATCTTATGAAAACGTAAAAGGAAACGTGTGATTTGACAATGGGCCACAATCAACATCATCCTAAAAAGAATCGTCTTGTTTTAATGCAAAGACAACAGTGACGAGAGTTTATTATCTTTCAAAACTAAAAACCAACATTACTAGCATAGGCCAACTGGATAAGAGCAGAGTAACCACCATCATCTGAAATGAAGTTTGGAGTCTCTACGATTCAAAAAACAGATTGATTGCAAAAATTCAAAGGTCACAAAAGAGGCTATACATGATAAAGTTGGTGGAAATACAACCAGTATGTCTTCCGAAAAATATTATGAACGGTGCTTGATTATGGCATGCGCAATATGAACATCTAAATTTTGATGCCCTGAGAAAACTAGCGACTGAGGGAATGGCGAAGGGAATTCCAAAAATTAAATGAACAAGTCAAGTTTGCGACAAGTTTTCAACAGGCAAGAAAAGGAGAACGAGCTTTCCGAAGTCTGGAGAGTTTCAAGCAGAACAACCATTACAACTCATTCGCGGAGATCTATGTAGACCAATTTCACCAACCACAGCTGGAGGTAACAACTATTTCTTACTATTGGTTGATGATTGCAAACGATTTATATGGATCGAAATGCTGAAAAGTAAAGACAAAACATTTGAAACGTTTAAGAAACTAAAATTTGAAGCAGAATCAGAAGCTGAAAAACAGATAATCCTTCGAAAAGATGGGGGAGGAGAATTCCAACAAAGTTAACATGCCTCGTGTTCCCCTTCCTCAAGGTGCCATCACCCGAAGCCGAATCAAAGGATTTCCTAATTTGTTTGTTCATTTTGCAGGAATCATATCTAATAAAATATCATTTATGGAGCCATCTTCTAATGATCAAGAGCAACCTAAGCATCTTATTTCATGGATGAATCAAGGAGAAAAAGTGAAGTGTACCTAAGAAGATAGTGCACTTAAGAAGATAGCATTTGGCGCACCCGGTATCAACCCAATACTATGAAGGAAGTAGATCAGGTGAACTCACATTCTACGTCATTTACTAAAGCTATTAGTAGATTGCAGGATACAATTGAAAATGTTCGAGACATTGAAGGAAGCTTAGAAGCTCCAAGGAGATACAAAACTCTACAAGAAGTCTACGATGATATAAGAGAGATCGAAGAAGAAGCTAGTCTTCTATTTTATCCATAGAAGAACCTTCCTACTACAACAAAGCCATAAAAAATGAGAATTGGAGACAAGCAATGGCTGAAGAATTGGATTCCATTAAAAAAAAATGGAACATGAGATCTTTCAGAATTGCCAAATGGAAGTCGTGTAATTAGGCTGAAGTGAGTATACAAAGTAAAAAAAAATTGACTGGGAGAATTCGTAAACCATAAAGCAAGACTCGTAGTGAGAGAATACACACAAACAAGGAGTGTAATTCGAATAAGTATTTGCACCTATGGGGAGAATGAAAACAATTAGAGCTTTACTAGCTGTGACAGCAAAAAGGGATTGGTCTGTACATCATATGGGCATGAATCAGCTTTCCTGAACGGTGAATTAGAAGAATAAATATATGTCGCTCATAGGTGGACAAGAAGGAAATGTACTAAAACTAAAGAAGGCTTTATGTGGATTACGTTAGACACCACGAGCTTGGAATGCTAAGCTGGATTGCTGTCTAAATGAATTGGGATTCAGAAAGTGCCCAATCGAACATGCAGTCTACATAAAAACATTAACTACGGAAACCCAATTGATTGGAATATATGTGGATGATTGAGTGATAATATGATCAAATTTTAAGAGTCTTGAAAAATTCAAGAATTAGATGAAAGAACGATTCTAAATGACCGATTCAGGTTTGTTGAGTTACTATTTAAGAATAGAAGTTTAACAAGATTCAAGCTGAATTTCAATATGTCAATCTAGTTATGCAAAGACGATATTAGATAAACTGGGAATGAGAGAGCAAACCTTGCAATGCTCCTATGGAATCAAGACTGACTTTGAGCAAAGAAGACAATAGCCTTTGTAGATGCAACAAATTATAGGAGTCCAATTGGAAGCTTGCGTTATAGGGTAAACTTACGAACAGACTTAGCTTACTCGGTTGGAGTAGTAAGCCAATTTATGGAAGCTCTAAAAATGAATCACCTTGTTGCAACTAAGCAAATTATACAATTTGTGCAAGAAACTATAAATTATGGATGTAAGTATGTGGAGCACGATGTAGAAAGTCACAATTTTATTAGGTATAGTGATAGTGATCTTGTTGGTGACATAGGTGATCAGAATAGATGATGAAATGAGTAATGTTCTCTTTGTTTTTATTTTGTATATTGCATGACTGATGATAGATTTGAAGGCCATGTATCAATCTGTTGTTACATTGCGACATTTAGCTTATTTAAGTTGCCCATAGATGATGAAATTGTTTCTATTATTAATAAGCATTAATTAAACTACATTTAATACATCAAAATATAAATAATTATGTGATAAATATATTGCACAAATGGATGTACAATGTTATAATAAGATAGTAGTTATAGATTTAGCTTTGTTAATTTATAAACTAACCATCGACAAGTGGCAAAGGAGGCCACTTCACAAGCTACGAGTAGTTAATTTGGTAGGCAAAACATATTATATACATGACATCAATAGAAACTAGCGGTATAATTGCACGTCTCACTAATTGGGCAGTTGAAATGTCACGATTAATGGACAAAGATTATCGCTATGGAGTGACCACATGTTCATATAGATTTGAATTTACGCACTTGCTATCAAATAGTTACATGTTACCAAGTTAAATCTAGTCTAACAGTCTGCATGTGAAGTGTCCATCACTCAAGTACCTTTCTTGAAAGGCAAGGCTTTAATGGCTGCAACGAAAAGCTTAAATTTTTTCCCCATCATAATGTATATGTAGAAAATTAGTCTACTGGTGACCACAATTCCAAGCAAGATTGCTAAGTCTATCCACTTTGAGTACTGCATTTCAACTTCCCAAATGTCCCTTAAAACTACGCCGCCCGTCCGAGTCTCCGTTATCTAAACGTCTGCCGGGTCTTTTAGTCTGGCAGGATATGTTCCACCTTCGAAGGCTATGTAGTATAACAGATATTTCCAAAAGGGTCTGGGAAGATCATAGGTCAGGCAAAATATGTCACTACCTAATTACAAAAGATAATTATTAATGAACATTTTGTAGTTAGGAGTTTTTTTTTTAAATGATACCCTATTTATTTTATTAATTTATACTTAGTATTACTAGTTATAGTTTCTTAGTTGACATATTGAAGTTTAGAAAATTATCAATGTCAACCTAGTCGTAAAATTTAAGTTAATTAACGTTCTATTTACACTTAAGTTGAGATTTTTTCTGAATAATCTATTCTCGATTATGGTGATCTAAGAAACTAGAATGGGAAAAAAAATCTACATTGAATCGCAAGAGATGCATTAATAACGTGAATTTAATGCCAAGATGTTTTGCAGTGATAAGACTTTGATTTTAAGATATTAATTAAAAATACCTTTATTTTTGATGCGTTAATCAATGAAAAAAAATTTCGGGTATCATTTGAAAAATGTTCATAATTTGATATTTAATTGATGAAGTTAAAATTTTAAAATGTCACTTAAAAAACTATAGTTCTAATGTGTCCACGAATAATTATCCAACTACAAAAATAATCTATCCACAGTTGGATTTCTTGCCTTTTGGAACAATAATGTGAAATTTTCTAAACATTTTATCTCATGTTACTGTTTGACTCCATTGTTGAGGATCTTCGAAATCCAGCTGCTTGGCTGCATTCTTCGACAATCTTAAAAAACCCTAAAAAATAATATGCATTTGGGCCGTAGAAGAAGACGAAATACAGAATATTATTGTTTTCTCTGCAATTGCTAAGTACTTAGAAGAAGATAACAATGAAAATGCTACCAACATGTTTCTTCCATATTCATTCCGAGCAGATATTGTTCCTAAGTTCAACTTTTCATCCTTCTTTGAGTTCCTGGCTGTTTGATTCTGTTTCAGAATCGTCCCATCTTTCGGAGCCTCCCAAGCTCTTTGCTAGAAGGGTTAGACGAATTACTCACTACAATCCTACATATTTTTGTTGTATTTCTGCGAGTGTTTTGGCCTATGCTTTCCCCGACCACCTTAATCTTATTTTTAAATGAATCACTAGAAGTACAACTAGATAGATATTATTAAAATGTATGAAACTATGAAAAATAAATTAATTATATTTTTAACCTCATTGTTTATTCATGTTTGTACTACAGGAGTGCCTGTAATGTTTTATATTGTATTGATGTAGCTTTGCATTTTATCATGATTTATTTTATCATTGTGATTATCTCCAAGTAATATCACTCTTGACAATGCTTTTGTTAAGCATATTCAAATTTAAAAAGTTTTTTTTCACTTAAATACTACCAATAACTACTCTACCAAGTTGTTTTTTAATTAATGTTTCAATTTTATGAGAAAACAATAAAAAATAGTATTTTTGATCTAGTTACTACAATATTTTACTTATGGGCAGAAGAATGACAATAACTGCAGTGAATATCTTGAACTTTAATAGTCTTCTATGAATACCTTAACTTTATCATAATTATAACAGACACTTTATCAATACATTTTTCGCTAATTTTGCCGATGTTTGTTTATTTAATTAACAAATTTAGTCACTAAAATGTAATAAAAAGGTTGAAAATATGAAAAAATTATCACAATTCTTATTTTTTTATGAAGTTAAACTTGATTAGCTAAAATAACCATAAAGTAAAAATAAAAATCCAAAAGGAGAGAATTCGGAACATTGTATTTTATTGAATGAGTAGTTGAAATATTATTCCATGCATCATCTTTTTGGGATACATAATATGTGTTGAATGCTTTCCGACATGTTTTACAAATTATTATTTGGGTGTGTTCATAATAGTACACCGAAGTTTAACGAATAATCGTTTGTATCTATTTATTGATTCAATCTTCTACAACAATTTCAACAAATCTGGAAGTATTATTTAAACATAATCAAATAAATCTGCAACGATGAGAGGGAAACAAAGACGGGGGTGGCACGAGGCTGCTTAGGGGCGGTCGGGTTCAAGCGATAGCAGAATACTGCTAGATTGAGAAGAAAGGAGTACATTTAGCTTTTGAAATTCGAACCTTAGTGTTTTTACTCGCTCTTTTTTTTTTAAATTAATATTTAAACTTAACATAAACCAAATTTTTTTCGGTTAATATTTTGCTCTTACCAGAATATGGCTCTTCTCGGTTCCTTTATTTTATTCCAAGGCTCGGGATTATACGAAAGTTATTTACTCAGGATATGTTATTGAATTTAAATATTTTACATGATTAATTGTTTGAAATTGTTAGTTATCAATGCGATTTTCTTCTAAAAATTGTGATCAATATTTTTAATATATGTGTTTTGTAATTCCAACTCTCTTATGTGTTAATTTGTAATTAACATTGATATTACCTTTGAGAACTTTGTCGTGCACGAAGTGACAGTCAATTGCTTGCTAGATATGTTGCGCTCAAATGATCACAAAGAACAAGAGGTATCTATGAAGAACATGATTGTATTTCAAGAATAAGTGACTCTATCCATAATACCTCAGTGGCCCCGTTCGCTATGCTCCTATACTCAGATTCTTGAGTGAGATACTGATTTTTTTAGTAGATGACCACGAGATTAAGAAATGACCAATGAATATGCAAAATCCACTTGCGCTTTTTCGCTCATCCTGACAAGAAGGTCAATCTGGTCAATCTGCATAAGTATAACAAGTTAATGAGGTAGAAGTATCGAAAACAAACCGTAGAGCTATTGACGTTCTTCCTTAAAGATAGCGGAGAATCCTCTTTATCGCAAGCCAATGAATATCTGTCGGACAATGCATGAAGTGGCATACTTTGTTGATCGCAAAAGAAATGTTTGACGAGTAAGGCAACATTATTGAAGAGCCCCAACAATGCTCCTAAAATAGTGGAGTTCTTGAATCCTTAGATAGTTTGGCGCCGGCCACCATAGGTGCAGGAAAGAGATTGAAAGATGAGGTTTGGAGAGTGCTCTCTCCCCTTTGGCGATTTTGGGTGATTCTGTTGGCAAAATTAATAATTTATTCGTGTCTTTTGAAATTATGTATATTGCCAATATTGTGGTCTGATTTTCAAGAGTCGCCAATAAAGTAACTATTCGCCAATAGAGGCGATTGTGGTGACTGTCCATTCATAATCCTCCATATATACTCTTTGATGGAAAGAATCTATATATAGGGGTTGACATTGAAGGTCCCCTAAGCCTATTTTCTCATACGGAAATTACACCATCAATAGAGAAATATTAAGGTTTAAAAGCGATTTTTCAAGAAAGGAAAGCGGTTGTCCCGGTTTATCGTCAATGACTGGAGGTATTTATTATTCCGCATATTGATCTAAATTAATGTTAGATCAAATAAAGTTTTAAAATCTTACAGTTGGTATCAGAGCCTTAAAAGGCCTCTGCTTTGACGTTTTTCTATTTATTGAAGTTTTGATGTTTTCAATAAATTGAACATTTTATTTTCGAAGTTTTCGATTTGAAATAAATGTTATAAATCATTCGGAAATTCGATTCATAGCATTATACAGTGAAAACATTAAAAAATGATGTCTGGAATTGACAAAAATCGTTGGATTTTTTATGGGTTTCTCAGATTTTTCGAGTTATAGTTTATTCTACTTGAATATTTTAGAAAATGCAGAAACTGCGTGTAGTTTTACGAGGGTCAGAAACTACGTGTAGTTTTCTGTATATAAAGAATTCTAAAATATGAGTAACCTGGGGGTCGAACCTGGGCCTCATTAATCTGGGATCACAGGCTAGACTATTGGGCTAGATACCATTTTAAATTCTGGTTTGTTTTTACTTGTTATTAACTTACAGAATACGATTGATAATGAATAAATATATATGCTTGTTTATATTTAATTATTGTAATGAAATGTTATAATTAAAATGTCGAATGATTAATATAATTTTATTTAATTAAAGAGTAGCCACAGCATCTTTAATTAATTAAAGTTATATATTAAGTATTAAAATCATATTATGACATTTATTGTAATTAATTATACAAATATAATAAATTTTATCCTACAGGAATTTTTATTATATTTATATAATTAATTAGGATAAGATATCGAATTATATTTTTTAATTTACCCACAGGTATTAAGAAAAGGAAAATAATTCGATAATTTTATCATAAAGTTATGTGAATCTTATTGAATTAAAACTTTATCCCACAGGTAAGTTTTATGTCACTTGATTCATAATTATTTAAGAATGATGTACATTGGTAAATCATGATTTATGTTGTTAGTCTCTTATAGAAATAATAAGCATGTCTATTTATTTTTGCAGCTATAAATATTAGCAATTACTCTGATTTTAAATGTAATATTCCTGAATTGAATGGTGAAAACTATAAATCTTGGAGGGAGAATATTCTCCTCAAGATGGGGTTGATGGACATTCATTATGCTATGAGGAAAGATGAGCCAATTATAACTCCTACCAGTAGTAAGGAAGATCTTATTCTTAGTGAGCGTTGGGAGCGATCTAATCGCCTCAGCATTATGTACATTATGACTAAGATCTCTGCTGGTATAAGAGGTTCAATTGGTGAGCATAAACATGTCAAAGAATTGCTGAAGTCTATTGATCAACAATTTGCGACTTCTGATAAGGCACTAGCAAGCACCCTAATAATGAAGTTTTCATCATTGAGACTCACATCAGTGAGAGGTGTGCGTGAGCACATAATGCAAATGAGAGACATTGCAGCTCAGCTAAAAACACTTGAGGTTGACATGCCTGACTCTTTTCTTGTGCACTATATTTTGAACACTCTTCCACAAGCATACAGTCCTTTCAAAATATCTTACAACACACATAAGGATAAATGGTCTATTAATGAATTATTGACCATGTGTGTTCAAGAGGAAGGGAGATTAGCTATGGAAATTGGTGAAAGTGCATATGTGGCAACACAACAAAAGGGTCAGCGACGAGCCAAAATTAAGGGAAAAGGTAAAATACCTATCCAAGATGGTGGAATAAAAAAGGAATCCAAGTGTTTCTTCTGTAAAAAGAAAGGACACATGAAGATAGATTGCACCAAATATAAGGCTTGACTTGAGAAGAAAGGTACATCAATCTCACTTGTTTGTTTTGAATCTAATATGATCGATTCTATTTGTGACACATGGTGGATTGATTCAGGTACTATAATCTATATTTCAAATACTTTGCAGAGTATGAGAAATCTAAGGAATTCAGTGGGAAGTGAGCAATGCATCTATACAGGCAATAAGATGCGTTCACATGTGGAAGCAATTGGAATATGCACTTTGATTTTAAGTAGTGGTTTTGTATTAAAGTTAGAAAAGACATTCTATATTCCTAATTTTTCTAGGAATTTAATTTCTGTATCAAGACTTGTACCGTTAGGATATTCCTTTAACTTTTCAGATGTAAACTTCAGTTTATTTTACAAATCTGATCTTGTTGGGAATGGTATATTGTTTCATGGTCTTTTCTCTCTTAATTTACAAAGTAGTACCCCTTATAATGCAATGCATGTTTATACTGGCAATAAAAGATGTCTCACAAATGAAGATTCCTCTAATTTATGGCACCGAAGATTGAGACATATCTCCATAGAGAGAATTAAAAGATTAGTAAATGATAAAGTACTTTTTGCTTTAGATTTTACTGATTTTCACACTTGTGTGGATTGCATTAAGGGTAAGCAGACCAACAAGAGTAAAAAGGGTGCAAAGAGGAGTACTGACATATTAGAGATCATACATACAAATATTTGTAGTCCGATTACAAACACATATGGTCCTAGATACTTCATTTCTTTCATAGATGATTTTTCACGATATATGTATATCTACTTGCTTCATCATAAAGATGAAGCATTAGAAGCCTTTAAGGTTTTCAAGGCTGAAGTAGAAAAATAATGCGGTAAGCAAATTAAAATCGTGAGAAGTGATAGAGGTGAAGAATACTATGGAAAATACACTGAGAATGGACAAGCACCTGGTCCGTTTGCGAAGTTTCTTCAAGAGCATGGAATAGTTGCTCAGTAGGGGTGGGACCCATGTGTTCGGTTCGGTTATTTTCTAAAAAATAACCGATCCGACGGGTTCGGGTTTGGAAATTTTTAACCCGAAGCATAACCAATCCACTATGATAACCGAAACATATCCGATCCAAATATTCGGGTTGGATTCGGTTATGATTTGGTTAATTTGTTCGGGTTGGGTTTCGGGTTGGGCTTCGG
>QAOC01045260.1:0-63786 GCA_003255005.1 Begonia fuchsioides
ACTATTATATATATATATATATAGTTTTATTTGAATTTAAACTGAATATGATTTTAGGTGATATTGATATGACATCGATGATATGATATTCTTTTGATTACTTTGTACGGCTCTTTGCAAAAGTATCATTATATTACACTATCATAGAAGGGTATTGTTGGATATGGGTGTTTGGGGGAAGTAATGCTCCTTGTGAGTCCGATAACCCCTAAAGTATATTGGCCAGGGTATTGTTACACGAGCATGTAGTGTTCAGACAGGCTTCATGGGCCACGAGCATGTAGTCTTCGAACAGACTTCGTGGGCGATGAACTAAATCTTCAAGCAGTCATTGGTTCTTCGGCCTCATGAGACGTTGAACATTTTGTTTTCGTCTTTCTTGAGGTGTGGTGGAGTTATCTTTGAGCGACATTCATTTTGACTAAGATTGATTTTCTAATATTAGTATGATGGTATTTTATTGTATAGTCGTCTATATATATGACGAGTTTTATAAATACCTCGTAGGGGCTTGAGAAGCCAAATTTCGTATTACATAAAGAACATAATTTTATTAATTTTATAATTCATAAATCATCCTAAATTTAAAAAAGAAAATTTAATAAAAGATAAAAACTGTATTTGTAATTGTAATGCATCATATATAAATTCCTTAGTGAGTTTAGTTACTTACTCCAATAACTTTCCTAATTCAGGTGATTAACTTTCTGCATGCAGCTTTTATTAAAAATTGTAAATATTTTATGAAGACTAATTTAAATTGTCTGCTGTAGTGACACTCACCCAGCAGACAGAGATGCGGCGCTGAAAATGAGGACCACATTTTCCATTTTACGGTCTCTTTGCTCTCCCCGGAAATCCCTTACCCCAAATCTCCTACGGACCCGACAGTTTGTGAGGAGGTTAACCATGATGATTCAGCAACTCAGAGATAAGAGGTCTTTATTTAATGTCTCAATGAGTTACCTCAACATTGAGAGTAACAACTCTCACACTATGACAGCGCAGACGTCGAACGTAAGTTCTTTGTACTAAATCTAGTATCTCTAAGTCAACTGAGTTATGTGCTAGCGACTCTTTACTCTCCCTCACTACCTCCTCCGCCACTACCTTCCCCGTTGTTTTAACCTTCTTACGAACAGATGACGTTAACATCCTGTAAAAGTAAAAGAGAAGCAAAACTGTCAAATAAACTCAATCCATGAGGGTGGGTGGAAAGGGCTAAGAGCAGTGTCGTTGGTGGGACAGAATAATGGACTAGCTCAGGCAGTCCAATTTAAAAACAAAGGCTTACTATGATGAGCCGGCGGTGAGCGGGATTGAGCTTCATTTTGCCGCTGGCGCTCTTTAAAACCGGTTATCTGGCCTTGATGCTCCCCCGTCCGATGGGTGAAGCTTGCCGTGACGGAAATGCTTTTAAGGTGGATTAATTAAGACAGGATTGTCTTATGGGGTGAGATGGACGTGGGGCTTCCAGTTGATTAATCGTAAATTAATTAAAATTAAAAAGTTGGTGACTGAATCTGAACGCCGGGGCTGCCACCGATAGGCTATATAAGAGGGGAGGTTGATGGTTTGGTGAGTTCTCAGTGATGAGAACGACGGCCGCTTCGCCTTCGGTTTTCCTCCGTCCGTCACCGAACCAAGACCCAGAGAATCGAATCGACGGAATACAAAGTGCACTCAGTGCTTCCTCTCTTTCACTCTCTTCCCCCATTGCGTGAAAAAAGAAAAACTAAGAGCGCTACCCAGTAGCGAGCGAATGAGAACAGCGTAAAGGGACTGTTGATTCCGGAAGGGACTGTTTTTCTGCTTTTGGGAAGCCTCGCTGTCTGTTTCTCTGGGCGAATTTGTGGCGCATTTATGTTTTTGTGGCTGGTTTTCTCTAAGCCAGAGGAGGAAAGGTTTAGGAGCCTTCTACGGATCTGCTTGTTCTTCCATCCGAAAGAGACCTCGAGCGTTTTCGAGGTGGTTTAAGGTGGTGTGTCTGGTTTGTCCAAAGGACATGTTATTCGCTGACCGTTCGTCCTCTTCATTGTTTTTCATTTCTGTGTTTTTCTTCGAATTCGGATCTGGGTCCTTGACGTCCTTATTGGCTTTCGTTTTCTGGGATTGCAGGTTGATAATCGTTTTTGAGTTAGTCTTCTATGAGTTCCAGATCTACAGCGATCTAGCCGTTACATTTTGAATTCAACAAAGAAATGGTACCCGAAAAGCAAGCCGAAGAAGCGATAGTGGCAAATTTTAACGAAACGGAGAATGATGCTAAAAGTAGAGAATTACGAAGAGGAGAGGAACACAGAGAAATAGACCGCGATACTACATTTTCTCATTCACAATTGTACATTTATACACGAAGATAGAAAACTCAGTGCAGCATGTGCTGATATAACTAATTATACAGAAAATATTCTCATAACCGTAAAATATATAGATTGTATATTCTGTTACACCCCCCACGAGCTAAAGGGGGAACCACGCAGAGCTTGTCACACATAGCACGAAAAGTCGGAATCGATAATGGTTTGGTCAAACCATCAGCCACTTGAACTTCAGAGGGAGTAAAAACAACCGAGAGCTGTTGAGACGATATTTTTTCACGAACAAAGTGAAAATCAAGCTCAATGTGCTTAGCATTAGAATGAAGAACGAGATTAGATGCCAAAAAGGTAGCACTGATATTATCGCAAAAAATTTTGGGCGATAGTTGGAGTTTGACTCACAGATCAAGACACAATTTCTTTAGCCATAATAATTCAGAAACCGCATCAGCCATACTTCGGTATTCAGACTCGGTGCTTGACCGAGAGACACCACGCTGCTTCGAGGAGGACCAAGAAATTAAATTTGGACCAAGGAAGAAACAGTACCCGCAAGTACTTCTTCTGTCATCCGGCGCAGAACCCCAATCAGCATCAGAGTAGCCCAAAATAACATAGTAACTTTGAGATAGCGAAAAAGACGCTTCAAGGCGAGCCAATGGACATCCGTTGGGCAATGCATGAACTGACTTAATTTGTTAACAACATAAGATATATCCGGACGAGTAAGATTGCAATACTGTAACCTGCCAATAAGTTGTCGAAACAAGGTTCCATCAGGTAAGGGAATGCCATCCGAGATAGATAAAATAGGATGAGGTACCATAGGAGTGCCACAGGCTTGCATTCACTCATATTTGCACGTAATAGTAGAGAATTAATATATGCATATTGAGATAAAAACATATAATCAGCAGAAGAAGAGATCTGGATGCCCAAAAAATGATGAATTGGTCCAAGGTCTTTTAAAGCAAAATGACCCCCGAGGAAGGAAACCAGAGAATCAATAGCCGATGAAGAATTTCCAGTTAGAAGAATATCATCAATGTAAATAAGCATAATTAAATAAACGTCATTAGAGACATAAGTGAAGAGTGAAGTATCCGCATCTAAATTTGTAAAACCAAACGTAAGTAGAGCAGAAGAGAGTTTGAAGTACCAGGCGCGCGGGGATTGTTTCAAGCCATATAAAGCCTTATGAAGCTTCCATACAAAGGAGGGACAAGTCGAGTCAACGAAGCCCGGCGATTGTTCCATAAAAACGAGCTCGGACAAGTCTTCGTGGAGAAAAGCATTGCTAACATCCAATTGTTTTATGAACCACAACCGAGAGAAGGCCAAAGAAAGAACCACATGAATAGTAGTATGTTTAACCACCGGACTAAAAGTCTCGAAGTAATCAATGTTAGCTTGCTGATGGAATCCCTTAGCGACCAGGCGAGCCTTATAGCTACTGACATAACCATCAGGATTCGTCTTGATTTTGTATACCCACTTACAACCAATGAGCGAGGCATTTTGAGGCAGAGGGACAAGGGACCAGATTTTATTTCGTTTCAAAGCAGTCATTTCATCCTGCATAGCCGTAATCCAGTGAGGAGACTCACTAGCCTGCCGGAAAGAGCTCGGTTCAAGTGAAGGGGAAGTAGCAGTGAACCACGTTTTTGGTTTAAAACTACCAAACTTAGACCTGGTGATCATAGGATGAGAATTGATGGCCTCAGCTTGGGAAGAGTTAGGAGAAACACCAGTAGGAGAAAGAGGAGTATCAGGCAAGGAGGAAGTGTTTGAAAAAACACGAGAAGGAGTATGAGAAAAAAAAAGGAGAAACGGGAATAGGCAGAGATGATGACAAAGTGGAGGAGGGGACAGATTTTGAAAAAGAAAAAGAAAGTTCATGAAACGTAATATCTCGAGTAACAAACAACCTACCCGACGATGGATGAAAGGCTAAATAACCTTTATGATGAAGAGAGTACCCGAGAAAAACACATTCAAAAGAACGAGATTAAAGTTTATGTGAAGAATACGGGCGAAGATTAGGGAAGCACAAGCAGCCGAAGACACAAAGATTGGAGTAATTTGGCGGAGACGAATACAGAATAAAATGAGGTGATTGGAGAGATAAGACCCGTGTAGGAAGAATGTTAATAAGATAGACATCAGCAAGAAGGGCATAAGTCCAAAACCTCACAGGAAGATGAGAATGGAATAGCATTGCCAACCCGACTTCGACAATATGTCAATTTTTCCGCTCAACCCGACCGTTCTGAGCAGTAGTATAAGGACACGACAACCGATGAATAATCCCTTTAGAGGTGAAAAAATTAGACAGGGAACGAAATTCGCCCCCCAGTCAGATTGGACACATTTTATATGCACGCCAAATTGATTCAGCACATACGAATGAAAACTAATAAAAATACTCGATACTTGATCCTTTGTTTTAAGAGGAAACAACCAAGAGAAGCAACTAAAATCGTCAATAATCAGTAGAAAATAACGAAACCCATCAATAGAGATTACGGGTGCAGGACCCCATAAATCAGTATGGACCAGGTCAAACGCAGATTTAGCACGAGAAGTAGAGAGTGGAAAAGATAAACTATGTGATTTACTAAGAGGACAAGCACTACAAGACGAAACTGATTTTGTATTCTTAATATTGATATTACAAGAAGACAGCACAGACTCCAAAATAGGTAGCGACAGGTGGCCAAGACGATTGTGCCAAAGGGAAAATTCTGACGTAGACATAGAGAGAGCAGACAGACGATTTATTGAAGTAGGAATGAAATAAAGTCCATTAACTGGTGGACCTTGAAGGAGTGGAGCCCGAGAAGCAAGATCCTGAACAACGAAATGAGAAGGGAAAAAACATACGGAAACTGAATTATCGGTGCATAGGCGATTCACACTGATTAGGTTGTGAGAGAGAGAAGGTGAATGTAAAGTAAAAGGAAGAGAGAGGGAATGACCTGAAGAGGTAGAAACGGAAGAATGACCGACTGAGGCGATCAGAATGGTGGAACTGTTTGCAACAGAAATAACTTCAGACCCGGAGTATGGTGTAGACTGATGGAGAAGAGAGGCGTCGGTGGTAAAATGATTTGTCGCACAAGAATCAAGAAACCACGGTGAAGCATTTGAATCAAAGGGCGACGGAGCTAGCGCAGAGAAATCCCCAAACTGAGAAGTAGGATGAGTGAATGCAACTGTCAATGAGGGAGACTTTGGACCAGTGAAGTTGGGTCGAGGTTGAGGAACAAAAGACAGATTTGACACTTAGGTCGATATCCATTGTTCTTACCATTAAAGCTTTCATTGGGTGGACCCAAAATTCCCTGAGAGTTAAACGTATTAGGGCGCAGAGACATCGACGGCGGCGGCTTTGGAGGTGGTAGAGCAACAACATTCGCCTGAGGAAACGAGGGCATAGACAGTGGTAACAAGTTCTGCTTCTCCAGCCGAACTTCATAGGTCAAGAGAAGGCTGTGAACCTCTTCAATAGACGTCTCGACAGCGCGATGAGAAATGGAAGTAACAAACAGATTATAGTCACTGTCGAGGCCGTTCAAGAGAGCAAGCAACTGGTCTTTAACGGGAACCGGTTCTCCGACGGCAGCAAGATGATTGCAAACATTCGTAAGTTTCTGAATATATTCACTTACCGATAATCCCCCTGTCAACATATTATGTAACTGGTTTCGCAACTCATTTATTCGTTCAAGAGAAGTTGACGCATAAGACCGGGCAAGACACTGCCAAATCTCAGAAGCAGAGGTAAAACTCACAATCTGCTGCAAAATCGGTTCAGACAGAGAAGAATAGATCCAGCTCATGACTAACTGATTATAACGTTGCCAAATTGAGTAGTCTGGATTTGGTTGAAAAGAGGTAGAGTCAAGAAACTGCGGCGGAGGCACAACAGACGGCTCAATAAAACACTCTAGACCATTAGAGATTATAACATTAAGCAACATATTCTTCCAGATAAGGTGATTATCACTGGATAATTTTACAGAGATGTTTTGAGAATGAGAAGAGAAAAGGGGAAAGATATTTGGTGAAGATGACTACCTCCAGTCGTAGAAGAAGAAGCCATGTATCTTGGCCCTAATACCAAGTAGAGAATTAGGAAGAGGATAGGAACACAAAGCGGAAATAGACGGCAATACTACATTTTCTTATTCACAACTGTAAATTTATACACCAAGATATAAAACTACTGCATGTGCTGGTATAACTAATTATACAAAAAAATATTCTGATAACTGTAAAATGTATAGATTGCATATTCTGTTACACTAGAGAAGAGAAGAAGAAAAGGATGGACACGAATCCATGCTCAGCGTGAAGAGCTTCCCTGGCACGGCGGCGCCGCCTGGGACGCTTGGTTCAGCTGCGCTTCAAATCAAGTAAAACCCCAATCCAACTTTTCCGATCAACTGTCCGTAGCTAACACGGTATTCAATTCTCTCTTTGGCAGGTGGCTCAGGTGCTTCTCACTCTTCCATATTCATTTTCTCAGCTGGGCATGCTTTCAGGCATCATACTGCAAATATTCTACGGGCTTCTCGGAAGCTGGACTGCCTATTTGGTCAGTGTACTCTACATAGAGTACAGAAGCAGGAAGGAAAAAGAAAACGTCAACTTTAAAAATTATGTGATACAGGTAAAATCGGCCATGGCCACTGCTTCTGATTCATCTCTGAATAAACTCCCCACCACAATTTTGGATTGCAGTGGTTCGAAGTCCTAGATGGGTTACTGGGTCCTTACGGGAAAGCAGCGGGGCTTGCTTTCAACTGCACTTTCCTGCTGTTTGGATCCGTAGTACAGCTCATTGCCTGCGCCAGGTGAGTGTTTCGTATTCCACCAAAGAACAGGAAAAATCTGGGCTTCTTTCATCTCCAACGTTTTCTTTTTTGTTTTGTGGTGGGTTAACAGTAATATCTACTATATCAATGACCGTCTGGACAAAAGAACTTGGACTTATGTCTTCGGAGCTTGCTGTGCTACGACTGTTGTCGTTCCTTCGTTTCACAACTACCGAATTTGGTCTTTTCTCGGGCTCGGAATGACCACCTACACCGCTTGGTATCTCACCGCCGCCGCCATCGCCCACGGCCAGGTCTCCTGCCTTTTCTCGTCGGAAAGTTTTTAGGTTTTTCGCCTATTGTTTCGTGTTTTTCAGGTTGAGGGAGTCACCCATTCTGGACCAAACAAGCTCGTGCTTTACTTTACTGGTGCCACTAACATTCTATACACCTTCGGTGGCCACGCGGTTACAGTGTACGCTCTTCTTTGTCTCTTCAGACTTCGCTTTTTCCAGCTTTAAACCTTACCAATATAAATAAGTCATAATTTTTCAAGTTTAACAGGAGATTTCTCAAATCCTACTTGATCAGTTAAATTGTTAGCGATGATAAAATTTGACAGGGAAATAATGCACGCCATGTGGAAGCCGCAGAAATTCAAGTACATTTACTTGTTGGCCACGCTCTATGTTTTCACCCTTACCCTTCCGTCGGCCACGGCGGTCTACTGGGCCTTCGGCGATCAGCTTCTTAACCATTCCAACGCCTTCTCTCTACTTCCAAAGTCCGGCTTCAGAGACGCCGCTGTCATCTTAATGCTCATCCACGAAGTATTTGAAAACCCACCCGTTTGTTTCCTGATTCTGGATAAAAAAAAAAGGTCACTTATTTTGAAATCTGTGTAGTTTATTATATTTGGATTTGCGTGTAGGCTGCTCTACTAGTTTTAAAAAAGTGAAATCACTCGTCCATAGTATATTTACAATTTATAAAAAAGTTAAATTTATCCATAATAACTCAAGGTAATTCAATAAGTTATTAATGACAAATGTTTTAACTACGTTCACAAGTAGTTACTTTATATTTGAGGTAACGACTCTCATACTGTGACTGACAGACTTTGAACCTTATTACTTGTTAATAATTTTATCATTTTAAATCGACTGAGTTAAATTCGTGTGTGCGTGTCATAGCTCTATTTTGTGTGGGAGAAGGTGAGAGGGATGCACGATACAAAAAGCATATGCCTGAGGTCACTGGCCAGATTGCCCGTGGTCATTCCTATTTGGTTTCTAGCCCTTATTTTCCCCTTCTTCGGGCTTATAAACTCAGCCGTTGGAGCTCTCTTGGTTAGCTTCACTGTCTACGTCATCCCAGCTTTAGCTCATATGCTTTACCTAATCCAGGCTAGAAAAGAGCTAGAGAGTGAGGAGGCAGCCAGTGTACAGAAGCATTTAATGCATTGATGTGGAACTATTTCAAGATGAATTGCATTAGTTCAAGTGTCTTTTTCAATACTTATAAAACCAAACGCCTCTTTGTGTGAGATGAGCTGCCAACTTTACCGTCACCCAGCTTCTAATTTGTTCAATACTTTAGTCTCATGACATGTTACACTGATGATTAGAATTTCGTTGCATCCTCATTACTAATCAATTGGTCTTCCGCAAAAGTGCAGAATGCGGCGGAGAAGCCTCCTTTCTTCTTGCCCAGTTGGGCAGGCATGCTTGCAGTCAACGCATTCATAGTGGGATGGGTGCTGGTCGTGGGATTCGGGTTCGGTGGATGGGAGAGCATGACCAATTTCGTGAGACAGGTTGACACGTTCGGGCTCTTTGCTAAGTGCAATCAGTGCAAGCCTCCGCGCCCTCTTCTGTGGCGGCCGCCCCTCATCATTGAGCCCCGACCAAAGCATCTGGGTAATCATGCTTGAAATTGGTTCAAACCCTTTTGTGAACTCCCCTTTTTGGCCTTTTTTTGTATCATATGAGGGGAAGTAGTGTGTTGAATTTTTGGGTTCTCCTTGGATTCATAGTGCATTGCGATGCATGCTATCCACAAGCACAGTTGATAGCTCTGTGTTAAGTGCCCTACTGTCGTATTTTCTCAGGTGTGAGATGATGGTTTTTAATTAAATTTAAGAAATCTAAGCCAACAACAGGGGGGACAAAGGAGGTGCCTTCTTCCGCGAGAATGGGCTGTGGGATTGATCTGAAACTTGTAATAGTGTGTTTTGTTTGCATAGCTTTTAACGTGGACGTACGACAACCGTCCAAACCACGATAATCTAACATCTCAAAATCTGTTTTTCTTCCATAGTTAATCAATCAATTTTACATAACAAATGGTGCGGTGAGCTCGACACTGATTGGTTACCGTAGTTGAGCTACAATAACACTAGATGGGTAAGTTTGAGGCATCTATGTTTACAGTAAACAATGGTTTCAGTTTATCAAGATTCAAGAAGCATGCCTTGCTTGTTCGACAAGGTATTGCTTAAGCAATTAATGATCAAGCCATAGCAAAACACTAAATGAGAGAGACCCAGAGAAACCAATCGATATTGAAGCAAAGGCGCATAGTTCTAGTGAAGGATTCTTCTTTTTTTTCCAATTTTTAAACATAAAATGCAAAAACATCTAAGCAAAAACTTATTCTTAAAATTAAAAATATAAGTTTTTTTTATAATAATAACTTGAAATCAAATCAACACATGAAACCATAATTTAAACCATGCCAAAATACATCAAATCTTAAAATTTTATTCCAAACACTCATCTTAAAAACGTTCATTCCACCCTGAATAAACTTGCATCACCCATCACGTAGTTTACGATTCATCTTCTTCACCTGTATCATAAAATTCATCTAATTATCCTAACGCTTAGTAAGTAATGTACAACGAACATGAAATACATATGAAATTTTATAAGACAATGCATATTCATTGTGTTTTAGGCATTACATTATTTTTTTACTTTCAATATTTCTTGATTTGTAGTGAAAGAACTTGTAGAGACATCAGTAGTGCATACATATCTAATCATAACATTTAAAAAAAACCCTCTTAGCAATTTACTAATCGACATATGTTATTCTAATTTATTTTTTATCATAACAAGAAATCATAAAAACATACTATATCTAACATAGCATCCTATTGGCGTGGGTCCTAAACGGGACAAAACACATGCAACATCATTTATCTTGATTTACCGAATCAATTTAGCAATGTGGTCAAGAACGACTCCTTGATTTTTCGGAAAACCTAAATTTTCTAGAACTGCTCAATTTAAAATCATTTTTTCCGGAAACCTAAAAACATACAAATTTCAAAACACCATAACTTTCTCTACTGAAGTCCAGACAATACATTCAAGACAATAAATGTTTGTTTTTTCTACCGTCTACAACTTTGCAGAAGAGCTTAAGTCAAGAAAAAAAATGTAAATACGTGTTTTCTAGGATATCAAGGAGTAAAAGGGGCTATAGACTTTGGTGTATTGACTCGAGAGAAGAGGGTCTGTTAATAAGCCGAGATGTGATTTATAATGAAGACAAGTTTTCGTTCAAAGAGCCTATTAAAATAAGAATTCTCCTTCACAGAATCCCACTCCAACTACAATTGAGGTTGAGGTATCTCCGCAAGATGAAGTTACAGAAGATAAAGATCAGCTACTTGAGACAACAAACCAAGAATGAGATATAGACTAGCAATTTACTAGAGACAAATCAAGGAAAGTATAAGGCCAGTTCAAAGGTTAGGATATGCTGATATAATAGCATATGCACTGCAAGTATCAGTAGACGTTACACACTCAGAACTATAAAGTTTTGATGAAGCACCCTCTAGAGCACATTCTAAAGAGTGGATTGATGCTATGAATGATGAAATTTATTCACTCTTAAAAAATAATACTTGGTCCCTTGTTGGAAAATCATAAGAAAAGAAGATAATTGGTACCACATGGATCCACAAAATTGAAGAAGGTAGTGAAGGAGATTCTAAGCTTACATACAAATCAACAAATACTCCTTTAGAAGGACATTTTAAGCTATCAAAGGAGCTTAGTCCGAGAACAGCCAAAAATGAAAATTTTATGAAAAAAGATTCCCTATTCTAATTAAACATTATGTACATTTTAAGCATTAGGTATGCCTTGTTATGTACAAGGCCTGATTTGGCCTATTCAATTGGCTTGGTTCGCTGATTTATAGCTAATCGAGGAAGAGTACATTGACATGCACTTAAATGGGTGAAGAGGTACATTTCATATACTCTAAATGTGCCCATTACTTTGGAAACACTAAAACAGAAGAGGCTTTTCTTCATGGATTTGTAGCCTCAAATTATGGAAGGCGCAAAGACTCAATGAAATCATTTTCTAGTTACATCTTTACTATTTTACGTTGGAACAATAAGTTGGAAGGCAAATATACAAAAAATTGTTGCTTTATCAACCACCGAAGCAGAAAAAAGCTTTAAGGAAGCAATATGGCTAAAGAATATAGCTACACACTCGGAGATAAAAGGAAGAAGATAACAATATCATTATATCATTATATCCAAGGCATCTTAGCAAAAGGAGATGTTAATGTAGCTAAGGCGGATACAGAAGATAATCCAAAGGATATGTTGACGAAGGTGTTACAGTTACATTCTATGAACTAAGTTCACAAGAAGAAAGGTAGAGTCATGCCGGACTAGGAGAATAAAACTTGTTACATTCACATTTGATGTTCTTTTAACCAAGAATGAAATGATACATCGAAAGACAAAGACGTACAAAACAGAGTCGACAGACAACCAATTATAATAGGCAATTAAACATAGAGTTTATTAGGAAGGTGTTTTTCTTTTTGCAATAGCAGACATATGTCGTAAGAATACCATAAACATGTTTCAAATCAACCGAGGGGCTGCATATTTTTATCGGAGAAAACAATAGTACTGTAAACACGGTTGTATATGTCAAAAAGTTTTGATATTATTGCTCATGCTTATGGTATGGTGTGCCTGGACTTTGTAAATGTTCACTTTCACTGTCATTTTCTAAATATGACACATTTATTTCAAGTGCGTAGCACATTTTAAGGAAAATTCGACATCTTGACTGTTTGTCTCTAATCAGTTTTTACTGAATTTTTTGTACCTAAAATGCTCATAATTTTTTTTAAAAAAAACCTACACATTGAACATAAAATTATATTTCTATTGGCAACTTACTGACAATTTTAAATGTCTAAGCATAAAAGATAATAATAATTTAATTATTTATATTTTTATCATGTTTAGGAGTATATCATTCATTTGCCTTTACATATGACTTCTTTTACTAAAATTAATATTTGTA
This sequence comes from Begonia fuchsioides, assembly GCA_003255005.1. Taxonomy (NCBI): domain Eukaryota; kingdom Viridiplantae; phylum Streptophyta; class Magnoliopsida; order Cucurbitales; family Begoniaceae; genus Begonia; species Begonia fuchsioides. Next base: position 12,496 of record QAOC01045260.1, read on the forward strand.
TAGTTATCATTGAACAATGTGCATTTAAAGGTATTTTTCAAGCAATACCATAAATTTTTAATTGCATTAATTAATACTTTGAAGTATGAATATTTTTAAAATGACATTTTAAGCTTTAATTTTATCAAGAGTAAAAACCAAAAAAGACCCGAGTTTAGGATAAATAGACCAATTTGAGCATGAGTTTTTAAAAAAATAAATTTGGGCTCCTCGGACGTCCAATACGAATGATAACTGCGTCTGAACCACCAATTTTTTTTTAATTTTTTGTTTTTAATTAATTTGGCTTAGCAAATCTTATTTCAATGACTTGAGATTATTAGCACATATTTAAAATAATACAACTGACTAATCTGAATTTTTTTAATTTTTTCGACAATTTTACAATTTACTATAATTTTTTTAATAAAAAAACAAATTCTATTAAAATTATGTAAGTCAATAAAATTCTGGAAACTTTTGTTAAACATTAACAGTATTGTAAGACAATACTCTACAAAGTTTCATAAAGTTTCAACAATTGTACAATTTACTATAATATTTTTAATACATGAACAAACAAATTAATTTAAAATCACGTACTTTAATAACGATTCTTGAAACTTTTGTCACACATTTACAGCATTGTAAGACAATATTCTAAAAATTTTCTTGAATCTTTATTGACATACGTAATTTTAACGGAATTTGTTTGTTTATGTATTAACAAAATTATAGTAAATTGTAAAAATATTGAAAAAAATTAAATATTTTCAGATTAGTTTTTTTTATTGTTTTAAATGTATGATAAAAATTTCAAGTCATTCAGATAAAATTTGCTTAGCCAAATTAATTAAAATAAAAAATTCAAAAAATTTGGAGGTTCAACCTATTTACCAAAAACTCAGGTCTTTTTTTTAATTTTTACTCTTTTATCAATTAATACTTTAAAATATTTGTGTATTGTCAATTGACACTTAAAGCTTCAAAATATTATTATCGGATACCATAAAAATAATTTTTTGTTATTACATTCAATTTTTTTTTTTCATTTTAATTTTTCCTAAGATCATTCTAATCAGGAATATTTAATGATTGAAAATTTTAAACAGAGACTTAGCTAACTTAAATTTCAAAAGATGTTGCCTGATAATTTTCTAAATTTTAAAGTGTTAATTAACTATTTAAAATTTTAATATGTAAGTTGATAAACAATGATACTTTAGAGTATCAATTGATACAATCATCAATATAAAGTGACAGTTAAAAGCACTCCTACCTTTGGTCTATCGATAATTACCTTTAAATTTTTTACTTTGTCGAACATCGAAATTGGAATCTATAGCTTTGATAACGTAAAAAAATACCAAAAATCACACGGCTAAGCTTGTTGATATAAGATGATTTCATTATTTTTTATTATCTTAACATCACACTAATCACATTCCTTTCAAGTATTAGTTAAAGTAATATCAACATATGTGGAATTAGTTTGGCATTTATCTTTATTCTTAGTAGTTCGTTTCTTAAATCTTTATGCGTATAAAATATAGCTCATCTCTATCGGTAAAAGTTTTTAGCTGTGTTACACATGGCATATTACGTAGTTATTTATTGTGCACTGCACTACTTTCCGAACCTTGCTTTATGGATATCACTAGTGGACAGTGCTTTAATCAAAGTGTTATATCTTGGCTTTACTAATCAAAGTGTTATATCTTGGCTTTACTTTCGAGGTATTTGCATATATACTCCTAATCAACTTAAGAAATCAGATAATTTGGTTGTGAAATAGGACAAGTCATTCTTTCTGTCTAAATACTCCACATGTTGTGAGTACACACATGCCTACAGTTCATAGAATGACTCTACCTAAACAAAAGAAAAAGAGCAATCGAATGAAGGATGTAGCTAGACTGTGGTTCTAAAAATAAGTTGTTAGATCAGTCATAGCTAAAACACTAGTGTAACGTCCTCTAGTACTCTGGGCACAATATTATTTGTTTTAGGCTGATGGTATTATCACAAATCTGTTTTTAAGTTTACAGTCTAAAATGTTTTGTCCCTTGTAAGATGAAGAACAACACTTATATCAAGCACAAATATCACTTTCTCAAGCGACGTGTGATTGCACCACCTTCACACTCGTCATCTTGTCAGGTCATAACAATTCACCCACGTCGGCACGGTCGACACACTTCTAGTTTGGACAAGACTCTGATATCATTTGTAACGTCCACTGGTGATACCAATACAGTATTGTCCGCTTTGAGCTTGCGTGACATTCACAGATATGTTCTTGGGTTTACAGCCCAAAATGCATTGTACTAGATAGGATGAAGAAGAACATTTAGATACAGCATAAATATCTCTTTCTCAAGCGTAATGTAATTGCAACATCTTTCATTTTGAGCGGATCGTCACAAATTGTGTTAAAAGAAATGTCAAACCAAAGATTTGGACAAAACTCCATAGCAAAAAACTGAAATGACACATGAAATCAAAATGCAGTGATCGAAAAACGTGATTAATACACAAGATGGGATTCTTTCTAAACTTTTGTGTGAATTAGGTTCATAGCAAGCATCATCAACTCCCTCCCCGATAGCCCTGTAACTGGCTACCTTCCATTGACTAGGCAATAGACATCCACGCATCATCCTTTTCTGCTTTGTAGTTTGCAAATATATAATCATCTATTTTGATTATAGATATTTAGAAAAAGGTTTTATTAATTTTAACAAAGAAATATCTAATCTATAATTCTATGAACATGGACTTCCTCTCTCTCCTATTTGCTCCGGTTCAAATTGATTAGAATTAGAAAAAAAAGATTCTTAAAAGAAATACACCCACGTGCGCAATTGATGGCGTTGTTTCATTTTATTTACATTCAAAGTTAAATTCTAGAAAAGGACAACCCTAGTACACTCCCTAGTGTACATGTTTAATAAACGTGGCCAAGCGGACTCCCTCTCCAACTTCATCTAGACCGTCCAAATAAGTCCACGCCGGTTCGCCTGATGCTTTACCAAGTATCTAGCCTCGTCGTTCAGGCGGTATCGGAGACGTATTGCATGAACTCCGGGTCAGTTTCCAGCTCCACCATGGTTTCTGGCGATAGAACAACCTCAAGGTCAACGCTCCCCTTTCCTTCTCGGCCGGGAAAGGCTGAGATCTTGCCGTCGAATTTGTTAGCGCCGCCGCTTCGGACGGCCAGCGGTCGGCCCCACCCGAAATCATTGTCGTACATCGGAAATCGTGGAGAGCTTCCCATCGTGATCGAAGCGCCGTCGAAGTTTCCTAGGGGAAACAACCTGGGATCCCTCTCCCAATCTGCTACTCCGCGGCGCACCGTGGCGTCGTTGTGGGCTACCACATTTTGGTGGAGCAAATTGGCTGACCAGCTCAGCTCTTGGAACATTACCTCGCCGGCTTGGGCCGTCATCGGAATGCTCTGAATTGCGTTGCCGAAGTAGTGCGAGTCCATCTTCGGCTCCAGCCTGTGGCGGCAATTTACAGCCATTCTAAACGTCGCTGTTTTGAAGGGATCTAGTTTCCTCGCCCGTGTCACCGACCGCCATAGCTGAGCGCAGAGTGATTGGAAAGACGTGATCTCGTCAGTTTGATTTAAAGAGTCCATAGCCTTTATCTTACCGTTGGCTGTGCCGCAATCGCCATTAACGTTTACCCAAAGGTCGTTCAATTTCTTTCCCAGAAAATTCTCCGAATCCGAAATATGGGATAGTTTTGGTTTAAACATCGGATTGTTTTCGTTGGCTCTGAGCTTCAGTTTCAGAATTGCTTCCATGCTGAAGTGGAATATTCTCTCACGCAACTGATGGTCAACGGAGAAGGTGACCTGCGGCCCTCCGGACGGGAATCGGAGCACGGCTGGCGAATCAAAGACTGTGTTTCTACAGAAGTTGGGGGAGCGAGAGATTTTCTTAACCCCGATAGTAAAGTCAGCGAAACTGTTGAAGAAATGCCAGAAGGAAGTCCCGTCAGTAACAGCGTGGTTCACAGTGCATCCGACGAATACGCCATCGGCGAGTTCGGTCACCTGAACGGCCAGCAGTGGCTTGAAATGGCCCAAATAACTAAGAGTTCTATCGTAGGCAAAGAAACCCTTAAAGCAACTCGGTACATCCGGAGGGGAAAGAACAAGTTTGGTAGAGAGTTGTTTAGCTTTTGCTTCGATAAACTCGGCGCCGGCGTCGTTGCAGAGGATGTAAACGTAGCCGTCGTCGTCGGTGGAAAGACGACCGGCGAGAGCGGGGAAGTGGGAAAGAGTAGTTGAAAGAGAGCGTTTGAGAGAGGATAAGAGATCAGCAAAAGAGAACGTGGGGGAAGACAGTAGAACACCTTTTTGGATATACTGACAGGAGAGCATGGGAAGGTCGGAAACTGACAGTTTCAGGGACATCGTCGAAGCTTTTTGTTCGGGAAAAACGGTGCATCTCGAGACTACTGTAATGGCAGATGAAGGCATTTTTGGGAGGGCGAGAGAGAAGAAAGAAGAAAGGAAATTGGTGTCTTTCCGAACTGATTTGGTTGGAAGTGCAGAGGGAGAGTGAGAAGAAATGGGAAGACATGGGGGTTATAGGAGAAAAAAGGTGGTTGGTTCATGAACTTGGCCGAATTTGGTGCTTTCGTAGTCACTGCCTTACTCGGTGCTTCCGCAGTGTGCAAGCTACCGTTGGGTCTCTCTCTTTCTATCCATATTAGCTAGGCATTTTGTACACTCCACTATTTATCACATGTGAACAGCAAATATTGCATTTCTCAGGAGAAATTTGATCACCTGTAATTGATAGTCAAACATGTAATTAATAGTCAAGCAGATAGAACTACATGTCATCAAGTTCTTGTTCTCTCACTTCCCAAGCCTCTTAGTCACGATTGAACCCCTCTTGAATCTTCAATCTAACATTTTAGTTCATGTATGCTTTAGACGTATGTAATATTGTTTAACTTAATTTTCTTTGTCGTTTTGACCTCTCTTACAAGTATAGTATAATTTACTCTAGATATTAAATTTGAATTTGAATTGCAATTTGATGTTGGATTTATGTTGTTAATTCTAATTTTGTGCATGTGATGTGACGATGCGTCAATTTGTGCTTCTTTGCTCCGTCTTTGCAGCTCTTCTGCTCATGCCTAGACTCAACGATAAATGAGTTGTTAACTTGTAGCTTGCTCTATTCGGGACTTGACAATAGCGGAATTAATGTAAATTTTTGTTTGTTTTTAATATAATTTACTTATAAAAAAAATTGTTGGCTTATGGTGCCTATTCCAAAACTTTACACTCTCGCAAAAATCAGTTTAAATTAAACAAATTTTATTTCTCGACCTATAACAGATTGTACAATTATACTGACATGGCTTGATCTCTTACCATTAATTGAATTTGGTAGCGCTTACCTTCATAGGACCAGTAATTGCACATTTAACCTTCACTCAATTATATTTTAGTCAAGGAAAACACGGTCTCATATAATCTAGGCAAACATTGGACTATGACTTCTTATTTGTTTAGACATGGAATTTGATTAAGATGAAATACACATTCTATAAACTTTGTTTAATCCATCATTCTAATAACAGAAGAGGCGAAAGAAACTGTGGTTTTGGGGAAAGATTCAAGGGATTAAGAACATGCCGTCCACATCGAAACCACACGGGGATAAGGTGCATATTCTCCAACCTAGATTCTTCATTGAATAATTATTATATCCCTAAATTAAATTTTCTTTTTCACATGAGATGTTCGATTAATTTTTACCCTACTTTTATTTTATTTCATTAAAATAAATAAGATATTTTCTTATCATTGCGATCACAAAATTTAATTGACGTTACAGATGTCGATGAATTAGCTACTCCACAAGGCGTCTAAGTCACTCCACTACTATCATGTGCAACATATGATTTGTGTGTTTTTTTTGAAAAATAAGACAAAATAAAAGGTCCTCAAAATATGATTAGGTGAGCTTATAGAATGACATTCTTTCTTGCTTGTTAAGAGAGCCTATAAACAATAAAAATGCGGAGAATGAATACTATATTTGAAAACGAGAAGTTGAATTATCATTTATTTTCTTCCTCAGAAATCGGCGTCACAAAACGAGCCTCCTTTTCTTGACCCAAACTCAATTGAAAATGCAAGAGTACGTAGTACCGAGATCAATTTCGATGGCCGGACCTTCTCCCTTGCCAGTGAGCTCACGTGTCTCACCCCTTGTGAAGAAACTCCTACAATTTTGAGACAAGCTGAAAGAAAAACTGGGATCAAAAGAAAATGTCACTAACAAATTAAAAGCATGAAAATTAAGAACCACGACCAAAAGCTTCTCAGAGATCTAAAACCTCTTTAGGCCTTCGCTTCCAAAAAAACTATGGTTCAAGATTATCTAGGCTGCCAGCCCAACACCTAAACATGTGTTTATCCTTTGTCTTGCAGGTCTCGAGCGACTCTTCACTAAAGAAAGACTGAGCTTATTGAAAATTGAAGCCTCTTGTTCGTTCTGTGCAAACCACACAAAATTCTTTTCATGTGCTTATTTACCTCCTCTGTTTGGTCGGCCATTAAAAGAAAATTCAGATTCTCCAAGAAAATGTCTACTCTTGTAAGTGCCTTCAAATGGTCATTCAAAGAAGAAAAGAAGAAGAATGTAAAGAAGGCACTAACCCTGAGGATAATCCTCTCCTCCACGGTCTACCATCTTTGGAGCACTCGCAACTTGCACATATTTGAAGGAAAGTTCGATCATCCGAATCAGGTGGTCAAACAGATTGAGTTTCACATCATAAAGGACCTATACTTACACTTCCTAGAGCTTCAAAGATTGAATCACCTTGATTGCTCTTTTCCCTAGCCAGACCGAGGTATATTTTCTGGTTCGTCTCTTGCTATCTTCTCTTTGCTGTTTGCTTCCTTGTGCAGATTAAGTAAATCGTTTCTAGATAGTAAATTGTTGAAATATTATTGTAACAAAACTTTTGTTGATTTTTCTTGGTCTTTATTTTGAGCATACGTTATGACGAGGAGTCAACTTGTGACTACCGTGCTTTATCCTTGCAACTTTTTGCTTCTGTCTCGATCTAGTGATGGATGAGTTATTAACTTGTAGCTTCCTCCACCGACGACTTTAACAATAGTAGATTCGATGTAAATCCCTTTTTTTTTAATAAAATTAACTTACCAAAAAAAAAATCAATTGAAAACGTATTAATTTTCTACTTTTAGACACACTTTGCTCGAGGCTTTGACAGAAGTCAGTGCGCTGCCTTACGTTTTCTTCTTAGAACAATCAACCATACGCTTAGAGGACGTTTTACGTGGCACGTTAGTCTGGATATAAGCTTGGAGCATTGGTGGCTTCGGGATGAATTGTTTGACCAAATGCAATCTTGCACTCTCTCAAAGATCTCTCCCTATCATCCAATGTTTATGTTTGCTAAGGTTCAATCCATGTTCTAGAGATTGGATGTCGTGCCTCTAATGACCAAATCCAAATGTAACAATCATTTATTCGATGCAAATTTTGCTCATAAGTTGTTAACTTTGCGATATGCAAATTTTGCTCAAAGTGGTAAGAGTGCAATTTTAGAGATTTAAGAAAATTATTTAATGTATAATTGAGCTTCAAACAACAGGTCCTCAATCCCTCGAGTGATTCCTATGACTTTCTGAATATACTGCATAGATGGTCTTAGTTAATCATTATCTAAATTGGAAATAGAGTTTTGATGTGCCTGAACAAGTAGAGCCACCCAGTAATGTTGGTCGTCTAGTTCTGACATAGAAAATGTTGGTGATTAGGCATCTTCAGTGCATGAATCCCAAGGAAGAACAAGGAAGAACAAGGAAGAAAAGTCCAACTTCTTCGGGACCCTTTCCACTAATGATTTAGGATAAAATTTATGGACCAGAATCACTCCATTGAGACACTTGTAGCAGCTTTTTGTTTTGAGAATGTGTAGAATTGATCATACAACCAAATACACAACTATGAATATTAGATTTGAACTTAATCCGGATAATTGACATATGTACATTCATAATCTCTTACTTTATTTAACGTCGAGAGACAACTATCTTGAAATGTATTTGACGAATTTAACATATTTTACGCGACGATAGATTAAGTTTGTTCGAATTTTGTTAGGAACGTAGCAGTATTACCTTTTCGTTTGCAAGCTCGCAACAAGTAGGCCTAAAAGGAAAGAAGAAAAACAAATGGAGTGCACATTCGACGACCATAAAGTTAAGATTGGGATGACATATCATCTTCACGACCAATATAATATCGGACAATCTAGCCAACATAGCGTTCCACTTCAATATGGTATCCCCTTTTGATCTTGGGTGTGCCCAACAACCTGCTCACATATCATCAGTGTATTTTTTTCTAATCTCGTGCCACTTCCACTCGTTCGTTGACTGAGCTTTACACCCTCCTTATTTGACAATTAATCTTCCTTTTTTTATCATTTATTGTTCCATGATAATTCCGAAATATCTTACTCTTTCTTTGTAAATGAAGAGAAAAAAGAGGCAGAGTAGAGAGTAGGAAAAGACAGATGATGAACAGAAGACAGCCCCGTACAATGCACGTGGAACTCGGGACATGGGCTAAGAACATGATTTCCATCTCACCTTGCGTGCGTCCCTTTCCCAAACTCCCCTCTTCTTTCGTTTCAGTCACATCTCCATGATGGGTTCGCCAAATAAGACTATTAGTTCTGAGGATAGGGATCAATGTGATGCTACGGGGATTCCTTCAAATTTAGGAAAAGAGTAGTGAATAAGCAACCAATGATTGCAGGTCCAGATTCATCAGCACGATGGCTACAAGGCCTGGCCCAAAGTAAACATCTATAGGGTCGGCCTTGGACCTGTAAATGGTCTAATCTTGACCCTAACTAATGTTTTGAGGATGTCACAGGATTTATTTTTCAAAAGTAAATGTCACTGGATTCTGTACAGAATACCGTTTGGCGATGACCTAGAACCTAAAATAATCCACTTCCATCTAATTTTACACCGAACGTGTCGATTCTGTTTGGTTAGCCACAGACATTTATCTCACGACTCCTATTGTTGTACTAGATTCGAGCGAGACTTGAACACTTGTCAGACCAAATGTGAACAAGTCTGGTCGTTTAGTTTTATTTTCTTTGCACAAATTAAGGATTACATACTTTAACTTTGTCAAAAGATGGGTTAAGCCGTGATATTCCATACCTACCCAAGATGAATTTCTTACCAGTTCGATCTTGTTACGGTTCAACTCCATCAGGTTTCTTTCTGTTCATCCTTGAAATTAGGCACTGCATGAAGTGTGGATTCAATTCATCCAACTCGACCGTAGATTTATGAATGCAGTTTCCCTCCGGTTGACTTAAGATGGAAGGTGAAACCATAAATGTTGGTCCATTTCTGCTCATATTTCTCATGTTTGGGAGCACCATAAGCTTGCACAAACTAAGTAAATTAGCCATGAAATCGACCATTATAACATAACCGACATTGACTGCCTTTCGTCACATTTGATCGCCAAGGACCTTCATTCGTGTACACGGTTAAAGGCCTTGATCAATTTCAACCAGATTTACTAACTAAGAGTTTAAAAACTTGGAAGAAGCAATCCACCAAGTTGATCATAGTTTTCACTGTTAGATGAGATTCGTAGAATAATTGTAAGATCCAAACTGAGCCCCCACTGCATTGGCTCTAACCATGTTTTGATCCTGCAGCTTAGCTTCATACGAAGAAATCCCACAATAAGATGCCGAATACGGACTGAAAACCTTCCAAGTGTTGTCCTGAGTCGCCGATTTCCAATAGCAGTGTCGTTTACCGTTGTGATTCTGGTCAAGATGGGGGGAGAAACGCTCCTTTTTGGTTCTTGGAGGAGATTTGGCGTCCGGAATATTGAAGGTGGTGATGTCGTGGATGCTCGATCTCCGCTTGTCCTTTCCTCCGTTGAGCTGCCTCTGGAAGTACTTCTGGGCGTGGCTAGCCACCTGCGTCGGAGTTTTCGTCGTCACGAAATTACGCGATATGTTCCTCCAATCGCCTTTTCCGTACTTCTTAAGTCCTAGCAAGAATTGCCTGCGAGAATATCAAAAGTAACAAAACCTTTCAAGACACAGCAAAAACTATTCGATGGTGACAACGTTTCAACTCCTTCGAATTCAGTCCCTTCAATGACCAAACAAGTGTTAAGTATCCACTCAACCCAGAACACGAGATTCGAGAAGGAAATTTTTTTCGTCTTTGTTTCTTGTAAGTGGTTTCACAGTTTGATCGTTGCAGGTTAGAAACGAAAGTTGCAGCATTACCATCAAGATGGTTGGAGAAAACGAGGGAAACCATTGAATTACCTGTGCTCTTCTTCAGTCCAAGGCATTCCTTTCTTTCTCTCCTGCTCGGAAGACCTAGGGGCCGATCCTTTTCTACCGCAAGGACTGTACAAAGGGGTTAATTCATGGCAGTCGAGAGTGAAGGAATTAGAGGCATAGCCAGGAATTGGGAAGAGCCCTGCTTCGATGTCGCATACATCTTCTTCCAGTTCCCTGTAGTGTTTGAGAACATCTCCCACCGTCTTGGTCGGAATCATTTGGGCCACCTTCAGCCACCTATCGGGCGTATCCTTATCGTGCAAGGCTAGAGCAGTTTCAAAGAGTTTGTTTTCTTCGGCCGTCCATTGGTTCTGCTTGCTTTCCTGAAATAGCCAGATGGAGTTTTGAAGCGAGGTGCCCGGACACAGAAACCCAATTTCCTGGTTCATCAATCTCTTTCTCTCTCTACCTTTCTAATGCCCAGACAGAGAAGAGAGAGAGAGAATTGCAGAGAAGAATCGGAATGGGTCTATTTTTACGCCCTTGAAAATGTTGAAATTCCAAGAATCAATGGAGAATAATGGTTGAGAAAGATAAGAAACTTAGTTCGTGAAAACAAACCCTAGAACTCCATTAAAAGATTCAAAACCCGACAGACAACGCAGAAATGAGGAAAACAACCAGAACCCAGAAGAAATTTCAGACGCCAGACGCCATATGAACGAGAGTAAAAAAAATCAAGAATCGCGTAGCCCAAAAATCTAGAGGCTGGCAGAGCAGAAAGAAAAAAGGAAGGAAAGAAAGGATAGGAAGAAAAGGAGGTGCTTTGTAAGCCTCTCTTTTACGTTTTCTTAGTATCTCAAGAACGATAGCAGAGCAGAGAGTGATTGCAAGACAGGGATCGGAACTATATTAGCATATAATTGCTCTATTAAGAGAAAGGAAACGAAGCGATCGGTCAAACTACTATTTACGGGCTCTTAACCAAGCATTCCAGAGAGGCTGTGATTGGTGTGATTTGGGAGAAGAATGTGGGTGGGATGCTACTTCAACCTCTTTGATCTCCAAGTACATGCATTCATTTTGATGGACATTCTACCTAGTTTTTTACCTGCTCAAATGGGTTAAATGGGATTCATATAAATCATATGAATTAAAATATTTATTTATATTTGATTTACTCGGACTCGATGAAGCATCTACGCTCGGCCAGTTTAATAATAATAACTTGCAAGAGCGTCTCTTGGGTTAATGCAATGATAATGTTGGATAATTTCAAAAGAAGAGCATTGATAAATGCAATGATAATGTTGCATAATTTTATAAGAAAATATAATGGCCACAAAGAAAGAATAATGCACAGAAAAACAGTTTGTGGATGTAATTGTGATGGAGGAGGAAAATGAATCCAAGCACAAGGTTGGATTTCGAAGGGATGGTCGTAATAAATCAAATCATTGTCGGAAAATCATTGCTTCCATGTCTGTCTTCTTCAGCTATTTTTATTATTACTTTTCAATAAAATGAATTTAAGTGGTACTGGTATGTGTGTTATAAGATGAAATCTGGTCAAAGTTTGTCAATAAGATTCTAGGGTTTGCATGGTCTTCATTGATCGCTGCCTAATTCGTAAGATTCTAGGGTTTGCATGGATTTACGTTAGCATACATGTGATGGCCGCAAAACCGAACCTCAGCAGTAGGAACACTGCGCTCCAGAGCGTCAATTTGACCTTTTTGCTCATCGGACATGAATGCTCATCCACCACCTTCGTGCAAACGTAAATCCATCACAAGGAGTTTTATAAATCAATCTCACAAGTCGGTGAATTCGCTCTCAATGACATCTACAGCAATTGGATAGATGCCCTCCTCTCCATCAACCCCAACTACAACTAGTGGATGACCAGAACACTGGCCCTTAAGATGGCACCTATCCAAGCAAATTATTGATCTACCTCCCGCCAGCAAACCTTCCTTGCAGGCCTTGTAACACACGAAGGTTTGAAAAAAAATAACCTGTTTGAGTTTTGTTTTTCAGTGGAACCGACTCGACTTATTCAGGTTGGGTCGGGTCGAGCTTTTGTTTCACCTTACAATTAAAAAATAAAAATTTATATAATACTTTAAAAATTAAAATTTTCAACATGGTTAAACCATATAATTACTATATATTAGTGCTGGCAATCGAGCCGGCTCGAGCCCGGGAAAGGCTGGCTCGTCGAGCCTGAGGAGCCAAACGAGCCGAGCCTTTCGAGCCTGTCGAGCCTATTCGAGCCGGCTCTGTCGAGCTTTTTTAAAAAAAATTTGGCTCGAGCCGGCTCGCGAGCCTCGAGCCTAAACGAGCAAGCCGATCCGAGCCAGTCGAGCCAGTCGAGCTTGTCGAGCCTAAATGAGCCGAGCCAAACGAGAAAAAAAAAATTTCGTATATTGAAGTTGTATAACTTATTCGATATTATGTAATAACCAATTTATGCATATTGTTTTCTTCAAGCAAAAAAAAAATTTGCATAATAACATTTGTATCGCCTCCATTACGCAAAAGAAACACGAAAATAATATCATCGAATAAATATCTCAAAGAAACTCGAAGACAATAGCATCGAAAGTTCGAAACATAGAATCAACAACATGCAACATATCTTTCGAAACGTAGGTGGTTCCGTGGTTTGTAGAGTAAAGAGCAAGAGAAGTGATACGTACCACTGCGTTTTAACTCGACGAGGGCGTTGGAAAGTGTCGTCGGACGTCTGAATGGCTCGTGCGGTCGACACTTGGATTTCGTTAACTTAAGGCGAATTCCTCGCCGCTAAGGTTTTAAGTCGAAGCTCTGGTCGAATTGCGGTCGACACCTTTACATTCGGTCGACCCCTACAACGCGCTCGATGGATATGGACACATTAAATAGCGGTCGACTCCATAAAACTCTCTGGACGGAGATGCGGTCGACCCCGTATTAAATAATGCTTGTTGTGAGGCGTTAATTGCAGTAGAACGATGCTTGAAGGCTATAGAGTGATTTGCATAGAGAGTTTACGTAAAAAAATTATCAGCTAACCTCTACAATTTATAGAATTCACGCATAACAGCTACATGCGGTCGACCTTACGTTACCGTTGCATATGGAAGTTATAGCCGTTACATTATAATGGTCGCCCTTCTTTATAAAAACGGTCAACCTTTTTACAACTACCGGTCGACTCTTTTTTCCACGCGGTCGACACTTTCACAACAATCATTAGTATTGCGGTCGACATTTAATTAGCGGTCGACACTTAAAAACGTTCTAGAACGTATAGCGGTCGACACCTTATTTTGCGGTCGGCCATCCAAATTTACATATGCATTAAGTGTCGACCGCGTGTATACTAAGTGTCGACCGCACTACAAGTAGTCCGAGCCAACCGAGCCAGCTCTCGAGCTGGCTTTCGAGCCGGATCGGTTGACTCGGTATTTCCGAGCCCACGAGCCAACTCGAACGAGCTGCACTCTTGGGCTCGGATCGAGCTTTTGCTCGAGCCGCTACAGTGCCGAGCCAACCGTGGCTCGGCACTGTCCGGCTCGCTCGTTTGCCAGCACTACTATATATAATTGTCTAAAAAAAATCAATTAGAGTCTAATAATACAGCCAAAGTGTAAATTCATTATCCAAATAATATCTGATCCAAAAAAAATAACTAATAATTCAAATAACAATCCAAACAAATTAATTGCCAACAATACATTAGCTAAATAATATCCAATCCAAAATTCTTCCGCATCTTCTAATCATCATCGGCAAAGTTCCTAGTTAAAATCAAGTAATTAATATTTTGTAACGATTTTTAAATATTTGTCGTTAGACAAACTTTTTTTTTGACTTTTACTCAATTATTCTTTGAATTTATGTTTTTTGTCTTTTTTTATCCACGGCGATTTAATACTTTTTACCGATATTCAAATGTCTTGACATGTTCGATGTACTAGTTTTTCTTGTATAACAAACATACTGTTGAGCAAACTAATTGTACTTGGCCCCAAGGGTGAGCTTGGGTCAGGTCAGGTCGGGTTTTGACAAAAACTAACCTGACCCATTAATAATTGGGTTAGAAAAATTACTTATTCAGAGTTTTTTTTTCAGCGCACCCGACTCGTTACATACCCGATCCATTCGGGTCGGGACCCACTGGTTGGATACAATTTATCCACCCCTGAACACATGTACGCTCTTCCAAATATAAGCTTTAATGTCTCGGTCATTCTTTCCAAACTAAGTTTGAAAGTATTTTCAGGATTGGCCTGTCAAATCTACTCTACATAAGACTGCGACAGCAAGTATTGTTCTACGATACAACCTTCATTCAGGTTTTTTGCTTTGCATCTTGCTCGATAAGCCAGTGACGAGTTAATGTTGACTCATAGTTTTTATAATGAGAGAGAATTGCCAATCAGGCTGACTTTTAAACCTTTGTTCATATTTCTTTACAATCGAATTTGCAGTTTCATGTGTAACTTCCATCCTACTAGCGCACATGTGATCTTTTGTTGTCGGACCAGATTTGGAAAGTATTTTCATTCTCCATTTTGGATGCATGCAATCTCCATTTGCATCCTCCTTGACATTTAGCTGTTAAACGCAACTTCTCATTTTTTACAAATTTTATGTCATGTCCATTTCCACAGAGCATAGTCCGCAACCAATTCTTTAATTTCTTGCAATGAACTGAATTTCATACCAATTTCCACATCCATTAGAGTTGATGTCCGGCCTTCGTTGCACTTTTCTTGTAATGAATTTGGTCGTTTAAATCGCGCAGAAAGAGATGCCACTACCAAATCTGACCCTAGGCTTCATTAACTTAACTTTCATCATCTCCTCCATTGTCATCGTCATCTTCTTGTCCTACCTCATCATCAATAAAATCGATCTTCACAAATCTGCTAGCAGTCAAACTACCCACCATGGCTAAGACATGCGAATCAGAACATGTCTTTTAGACCATTTTATGCAATTCGAAACGTGGGTCAACATATTGTATTTTCCAAAACCCAATTTGTTGCTCCATTAAGACCTTACAAACTGATTGGGTCTTGCAATCTTATGGAATTCACCATTGTCTTTCTTGTCCATACACATTAAATCAAAATGGACCGGTAGAGAGAAAAAATTGGCATGCAGTGGAGATGGGTTATGCAATGACCCGAAAACCAAACTTTAATCAAAATCTCAATTTGTTACTATCTTCGTTCGTAAAATTTTTTCTTTCATAAAATAAAGCGTAACATAAGATATTCTTTTACAGCAGAAATTATTTTCCTTTAACCATGAGCTTCAAAACTATAAAGTCTAACTTTCATAAAATATACTTAAATATAAACTTTTCAAAAGAAAAAATCATTCAAAGTTCATTCAAAGCATAATAATCAATCTAATTCAAAATACTTTAGAAGAAGAACTTAGGAGTCTTTCCTTATATCCCTTCCACACATCAACTTTAATTCTTCACATGAACTACACATTTTATTTGTTTTTCAATTAATCATCGGTAATGCTTACATCATAAAGTTCATCTATGAGACTACCGCTCAGTAAGTGACACGAATAAAACACACAAAACATGTTATGCTTTTCATAAAACAATTTCTATCTAATATGAACATGAGATGCACGTCGAGGTACTGCAAAAGAAAAAATTGCAAAATCCGATCCAATTTATCGTAATCGATTGCAGTTTTGTAAAACAATGTATATTTATTTTGTTTAGTTTTCATATATCTTAGTTTGTTGTGAAGAGACCTTTGGAGGCATCGACAATGCTCCTGGGATTCGAACTTCGTGGATGACTATCTCTTTTGGCCTCACCCCATAACAAATATTCGATTTTTATTTATGTTTCTCATTTTATTTCTTTACTTCTGATATACGTGGACTTAATGCGAAGACATTTGAGGAGGCAAGATAATGCACATGCGGTATTAACTTCTTCAACAACCCTCACTTTAGAGCTTTGCCTCAAAACAAATCACACGCACATCGATTCTCAGTTTTTTTGGAATACCACCGGAGGGGGTTTGGCACCATTACATCTCTCGAGCCATCCTTGCCCGATACATTCTCAAAACGTCTTGTATCGTGATACTATTATGTTATATTTAGAAAACAAATGCATGTAAATTCATTTTTGTATGTTAATTTAAAAACCATGATGCACATAATGTTTATCATGTGATGTACCAAACACTTCTAGTATCTTTAAGTAGAAATAAAAACATGTCATATATCATGTTTTTGAATCATATTAAAGTTAATGTTCTATTCTACTATAATCACATCACATCAACATGTCCTTCACATTTTCGAGGTAATTTGTATTAGCAGGATATCCTATTCTAATTTATCTTCTCTATCAAGCAACGTCACACTAGTATACATATCAAATCCTCGAGACAATTTATATAATTAACATACCTTATTCTTCTCCTTTTTTTTTATCATAATGAGAAATTATAAATACGTATAAACTTCTAAACTAACACTACTTATCGTATTAATTCATTACCATATCATTAAACATGTTAGCAAAAAAAATGAAAACTTAGCAATTTATGATGTAAGTCTCTGAAGAGATAAAATACAAGTATAGTTACTTATCCTTCGTTCTTAGCTTAATTTAGAGTCATTGTTGAAATGTTTCAATCGATTGATAAACCTTTATTATGAAACCGTTTTAATAAATTTTTATTTAAAATCCTATTTTTAGGTCAACTTTGGGGTTAAATAATTTTTGTTATAAATATTCGATCGTTACGATTCTAGTGCCTGCTTGTTTCTTAAGAAGTCGACGTTAACTTTGTAAAAGATCAAGAATACAAATAAAGTCGTTAAGTGTTCCGGGTTTGACTATTGCCAAAACCATCCAAATTCACGCTATTTTTTTGAACCCTAATATTTGACATATATTCGAACACCTATAACCTTTTTGTCCGATGTTAGATTCATGTGATTCAAACTTCAAATTAATCGCCTTTGTGTCTATTAAAATTTTGCAGAAAATATCATGTTTAGAAAATATTGGTAAACTTATGTTTAAAACTAATATCCTAAAGTCGTACAGATTATTCGTTTTCAAAATTCTGGATATTCATAATCTAGTTTGAATTAATTTTCTTCCAAATATTCAATAGTACAAGTTAGCAATCAAAATAAATTACCTTGGAAGATATATAGCGTTAGCAAAGATCTAAGATAAGATATTCTTCATTCTTGCGTGTTGGATAAGATTTATTGCTCGTTTTTGCTAATTTCTTCATCTACTTTTGGTATAGCTAAACTTTGGCATTTTAGGTTCCTAATCACAAACGAAATCTCCTTTTTTATATAGAGGTTGGGAGAAAAGGGTTAGAAGGAAACTATCGTAGGGTTTGATTCTCATAAAAAAGGTGAGTTTAAATGAACGATTCATCATTGGTTGTTCGGTCAGGCATAGTTATGACCTAAACACATAAAGGCAATTTGAAAATTCAATAACCTTTTTTTACGGTTGACTTATTTTCATGATTCAAGAACTCATGTCTTTATTTTTACGTGTACGGTAACTTTGAAGCTAAAACTCAATTGATGAAATGTTGTTAAGTTACTTGTGTTATTAAAGATTTGTTAAAATTGTTCATATTTTTAGTTTCTGAATCTTAATTATTCCCAAATTTTGCATTTCTATAACGTTTTCTATCAATATTCGACTACCAAAATTTCAACGTCCTTCGTCTATTAAAATACTCATCCCAACTTTTAGAAGGATTTAACTTTATTAACTATCATTAAGCCATTCGTACTTAATTATCTTTTATAATTGTTTATTTTTTTCATACTGGTTGAGTCAAGTGGTACTTTAAAACTTAACATTGGCTATTTTAATATTTATTCAATTATTTTCTCATATATTGTATAGTCTAAATTTATATATTTATTCCTCAACAATCATAATTTATTCAATAGAAATATAAAATCTCTAATATTAACAATAAAATCATCATTAAAAATTAATGAGTCTTACAGATTTAACTATGCTATTTCACTCATCTATGTTGACTTTAAAAGTGTGTTTTAAAGCAATCAATTGTTTTTTTATGATAACTATGTAAGATGAGCATGAAAGATAAAATAGATAAAATGCTTAAATTAGACTTAACCATTCATGAGAAATACCATCTTTGAAGGGTACAACTAAAGTCTAACAATTTGTTTAAGTGCTGCAGCAATTTCAAATATATATGCAGTTTGTGTCAACTCATAAGATATTTGTGTCGACCCCTTTTCAAAATAGAAAATTAGCCTTTCACAAATGTGTCGACCCTTAGTGTTTTATGTCGACCCTTAGCAAAACAGAGGCCGGGTCTTTCCAATTGTGTCGACCCACCTATAAATCTTGTGTCGACCCAAAAAAGGTGGTACAACGTGCAAATGTGTTGACCTATCTAAACCATCTGTGTCGACCCTAGGAAAGTCTTTGTGTCGACCTTACCATATTTTATGTGTCGATCCCTCAACGCCCAGCCTGCATTTTACATGTCAACTCTAAAGTTCAAAATATGTCTCGACTCAACCCATTTGTATCGACTCCATTCTAATTGTGTCGACCCCAACTTTTTCCAGAGACGAATCCTTTAGATTTTTGTCGACCTCAACCAACATCTGTGTCGACCCTAGACTTACTAAGAGAATGATTCTTCAAGTTTATGTCGACCGCACGAAAGGTTGTGTCGACCCTAAAGATTCTAGAAAAAAATTTGGGTCGACCCCAACAGCAAATGTGTCGACCCAATTCAGCAGAACAACATCAACGGTCAGAAAACTCTCAACGGCTATATTATTTTTGTGTCTACCGGCTAGTGCTTGTGTCGACCCCAACAAGATTTTTGTCGACCCAACTGGACAGATCAACAGTAATCTATAAATAGATGAAGCGATCTCATTTTGAATAGACGATTTTACCAAGAGAAAACTACGCCGAATTGCTGCCAAATTTTATTCTCGAACTTTTTACTCTCTCAAATCTTAGTACTAAATTTGTATAT
Source organism: Begonia fuchsioides (assembly GCA_003255005.1). Lineage (NCBI taxonomy): Eukaryota > Viridiplantae > Streptophyta > Magnoliopsida > Cucurbitales > Begoniaceae > Begonia > Begonia fuchsioides. Next base: position 31,881 of record QAOC01045260.1, read on the forward strand.
CTTTCTTGAGATTGAGTGAGTCGGTTTTTATAACCATACAAATTGTAAGTTATTTTTCATTGAACGATCATTGTAAAAGGGGTGACGCTCCTTCAAGAAAAGAGTCAAATGTTTGGTTGACACTCATAAGTCAATCGGAGTGAAGCTCAATGTTTGAGCTGGAAAGATCTTCAAGGAGGTACCTTGAAGCGCGAACGTAGGCAAGATTGGCCGAACCGCATTACCAAACCGGTGTCACTTTCTTACTCTAAACTCTTATTTATTTGTTTAAGAATTCCGCACTAGAGTTAGAAAATAACTAAACAATTCACACGAATTTGACTTAGTAAACGAAAAAGTTTAGTTAACCTAATTCACCCCCCACTTAGGTTAATCTCGATCCTAAAATCTATGCCTCAAAATTTATGGTCGTATGCTTTCCAATATTCGGCTTTATTGATTAATTTCATGTCAACTCCAATTCTTGATTTTAAATCCCTTTACAATGTCTTTTCAATTAAATCCCTCCTTACTTTGCGCGTTTTTGAATTTTTGTGTTACCCCATCTCTCAAACCCTTTAATCACAATAAGCTCGAGCCTAGATGCCTACCAAACATGTGTTTGATGAAACCACATGTGTTAGATGCCTACAATTCTTAGTCTCCATTTATTTCGAAATGTCAACTCTTCCTTCTCATTTCTTATATTTTTTGGACAGCATGCCAAAAACCTGCTTGCAGGCACCGAAGCATCCTCATTGGCTTGCTGCTATGAACGAAGAAATGACAGCTCTAGCCAATTTAGTCCAGCTACCTCGGGGTGTAAAACGTATTGGTTTTAAGTTGGTATTGAAAGTCCAATTGGATGCGGAAGGCTCCATTCTCATTATAAATCCTGCTTGGTGGCTAAGGGTTATGATCATACCGAAGGTATTAATTATTACGAAATCAGAGTACAAAGTATTGCGATGGTGCATCGCAAGTTATTTGGATCCAATCCCTCTTACAAGAAATTGGATTTTCCCCTTCACAAGTACACGTTATCCTGTTTGATAACCTAAGTGCCACTTATTCAGCTTCATATCTAGTTCTCAAGGGTTCCCTTGTTATTTACTCCTTTCGGTTAGCAGCTTTCGGATGCTCTAACTAAGCCACTACCTCAGTCGATGTTTTTAGATTTTCAAATCAAGATCTTCCACCTTGCTCTTGAGGGGAGATGTTTAGCTATATGCTGCTTAATGTTTTCTTTCCTTTTCTTATTACACCGATAATACAGTAAAATGTAAATTAGCCCTAACCCTCTTTAGGTCAAACCCAAAACCCTATTATTTTCTATATTATATACTTTTGCTTTTTTAAATATAAAAGAAAGAGAGGCACAACAGATGCGACATTTTCTTCCTTCATTGTTCTTCTTCTTCTTTAACCCTCAACCATAATAACAGCTTCTTAACTATCGACTCTCGATCAACAAGTTCCTGAAAAGCTTGCTAGAAATTTTTAACTAAATATTTTCTTCAGGTGAAAAATGCTCGGATGAGGGGCGAGTTAATGAGTATTAGATTACATGACACAAGAGTCTTTATATGAAGTATGAGAATAATTTACATTTATAATAATCGATAATTATTATTTTTCGTAATCAGTTTAAAGAGTAAACTTTTTACACTAATGTGATTAAGATCTTTTATATTATTTGATTATGATATGATTAAGTATTTTGTTGCTAAACAAATTTTCTTCCTTTCCATGACGGATTTTTGAACTTATCTAATTACATGAAATATGTAGTTAGTTTCACTGCATGAATATGATAGTTATAATACATTGTTCATAGCATATATTATATTACGATAATAATTATAATACATTGTTCATACCATATATTATAGCTGGTAACAAGACAACTAACAGCTAGGAGCTTTTATAGGAAAAAAAAGGCTGAAATGAGAGTTTGGCTTGATGACCATGTGGAAAGGACCAGACTGTACGGACCCTATGATTAGCCAACATTAGTATTGTTAATTTGGCTATCAACATAATGAAAATGTTTAGTAGATAAAATAAGATATTGCATGCACGTAAAACAATCCTCCTCAAACATCAAGGGTAAAATATAAATCTAACCTTAAAGTATTGGTTAATTATGAAAAAATAACCAAGATTTTAGAAACAACGAAACAAATTGTTCTTTGAATTTTTTTCATTTTTGTATTCTTTTTAATGCGAATAGTAATGAAATAATTTGGAAATTTGATCACAAATCAATACTATTATTAGACAAAAGTCTCATAAACTTTCAACACTTTACTATTTATTGTGATAATTTTGATTCAAAGAACTAAATAATTCAGTTAAAATACATAAATCATTCAACGATTCCTAAATTTTCATAATTAACTCTTCTAATATTGAAATATAAATTTGTAAAATTGGTTTAGAAAACAAAGTTGAAAATTTGTCCAACAAATTGAATTTTTATAATCATGAAGAAGTTGATTTGGAGTATCTTTAAAAATTACTTTGTTGAACTTGTGTGAGTATGCAACTCCAATGCATCTGATAGTGAACATTCCCCGCCTTAAATGGCAAAGAGTTCGTCAACTGAATACTTAGACAAAAGATCTGCTCATCTAACTCAAATAGCAGAAGATGCCACTGCTGAATTTGAATTGATTCGCGACGATGCTCTCTAAGCATCGGACGAAGTTAGTCCAAGGTGTTGTAAATGCAATCCTCCATGACATTCACCCAGAAATGGCTGGAAAAGTAGTTTCTAAATTCTTCTACTGAAATGGAAGTCTGCAGAATATGGATACTATCGAGCAGAAGAGATTAGAGATTGAGGAGAATCATAACAAACGACTGAAATGGAGGTTTGTTCATCAAGAGCCTCCGATGGAGAACACCCAAAGAAAAGATCACTGGAAACTGCAAAGGAGGAAACACAGAAAATTAAACAGCTTACAAAAGAAAAGGCTAGATCAACTACACATTGGCATTGCTGATTCTCTTATTTCTATGCAGTTCTTGGAGCAACTCTGGCGGGTTTGCTCGCTCGAGTTGCCTACGAGCAAAAACTTTAATGAGAAGATGTACGGACAAATGAGAGGGAAGAAGAAACAGAACGAACATGAAGAATGCTATGCAGAAAAGAATGGCATGACCGATTACATAACCCGAAGCCACTCCCCTCTTCTTGGGTCCGATACACATCATGCATTTTCTCTTGCACACCACCACCGTTCTGTGACACGAAATAACAATGGGAATAATGAAAATATTTTGAATTGACAGATTTTTAGGAATTACTCAAAAAATCAGATTCGGGATAAACTCTGGCCGCTTGGATCTCGGAAACGGGAGTGAGATTTTTAACGAAATTTGGAGCAGATATTAAGGAATGAAGGTAGGATATGGTCTCCAAAAATTACGGGATTCTCACGCACGGATTTAAAGATATGCTGACGATGGTGAAAATAGTTAAGGAGATAATTTAGGGTTTTCTCGGTAGATCCGAGAAAACGAGGATGAATTTGAAATGATTGTAACTTGTAAACGGGGATGAGTTTGAAGCTGAAATTTGAAGGTTTTCTAAATGAATAAGGGTGGAATAATACCTCAAAAATTGGCAAAATTCTCACGGATGGTTTGGGGATTGTGAAGGCGAGATGGAAGACGGATGTAGAATGGTCGGAAACGGGAATTTGCAGTAAAAGGTGGTTTCTTTCACATAAAAATGGATGCTTGAGCTGATGATTCACACTCTCACTCTTAGACCATGAAGATGGCTGGAGAAATGTGGTAAGGATATATCGTCTTAGCTTGGAAAGACAATCAACTCCGGGTGTCTCTCGGTGGCCGGATTTGGGATTCCGGAGACCGAGTCTTTGGAGGAAAAACTCCAAAGGGGGAGATTCAAATTTGAAAAGATAAATCTTTATTCAATCAAATCTCAGAATTACATTCAGCATAAGTAAGATTAAATAGACTCGAGTATTGAGTCTGGTAATTTATTCGAGACTCAACTTGTTTTCATTATTCGATTTTGATTTTATAAAAACTGAAATAATAAAATTATAAATTTATCTAAATGTATTTTGGTTTGGTTGTAAAACTTTTTATTAGGTTCTTGGACAGTTCAAGTTTGTCGGATTTTAACCGGAATTGAGTCGAACTAACTAGATTTAGATTGATTATATTTATTACGTGGTTTGCTTAGGTTTTCACGGTTTTTGATTTTCAAAACTGTGACCAAACCGGAAACATATCCAAAGAGGCTCGATCTGCATAGTTCGATTTGAACCTAAGGTTTAGTCGATGTAGGAATTTTCTTTTGAGCTCTTAAAATGTATATGAATAATTTTGTTGTTATAAAACACAACTCTCTAGTTAATTCAAATTACATATCATGGATATGTATAGGGTGAGTGGCTTGCGAAACCCGACACAACCCGCTCCAAACCCGCTCTAAACCCGAAGCCCAACCCGAGGCCCAACCCGAATAAAAAACCGAATCTTAACCGAACTCAACCCGTCAGTTATGGGTCGGATATCAAAATTGATCGGATACGCTTCGGAGGCCTTTGTCTCCAACATTACGAGGATCTCACCCCTACTTCGGAGGCCTTTGTCTCCAACATTACGAGGATCTTTAGCCAAGAACAAAAGGCACAAAAAGAAAGGATAAAAACAATAAACCAATAATCAAGACCGTAATTTTCTTTAAATTCATATCGTGCATTAAGTAGGACTGTTTGAATGGAATAGGAAGAGATGGTGAGGAGTGCTGGTCGATTCTTTCATTATGAATGCCCTTCAAGTCCTACCACAGTGCTGATGAAGGAACATAACTTCCTATCTGATATTGCTGTTAATCACTCCCCCGTGAAGAAGAGAGAGAGACTAGGGGTCTCTCTCTCTCTTTCTCTCTCTCTCTCTCTCTCTCTCTCTCTCTCTCCCTTTCTACCTCTCCCCCTCTACCTCTCCCTCCTGGCCTTTTGGTTTGGATTCAGAACTGAAAGTGCCATGCATCTTGTTTCTTTGGATTCACATATTTATGAACCTTGATCCTCCTTTAGTTTGAACTTTCAAAGTCTTTGGCCACTTGGGATACCAGACTAGCTAGATGTGTCAAGCAAACTGGCTCGCTTGAGTCTAAAAAAGTCTTGATCGTTGAATTTGTCAAATTTTTCGAGCTGGGCATGGTAAACCCAACAAGCTTGTCAAGTCAAACATATATAATTACTATATATATGTTTATATTTTTTAATATACTAAATTAAAAAAATATTATACACATATTTAGTATAACTACAAAATGTTTGACATGTAAAGCTTTGTAGCACAGTTGTTTTGGTCGACCGACGGAGAAACTACGAGAGAGCTCTCTATGATTCCACCTTCGGTTGACTTGAGAAGACACATTTGGTTGATCGAACCTCTTAGTTGACCAGCAATGGAATTTCAAAGCACAGAGCCTATTTGGTCGATTGAAAATGGTATGTTGCATTCATTCGGTCTATCGAAATTGACACCGAACATGTACCCTATAAATTTCTATCGATTCCCATAGAACCTAATCGAATTCGGGTACATGCTTTGTAAATATATCTGCTAATTGATCAACGCAATTTATGAATTCAAGCTCAATATCATCTTTTTGAACTCAAATAAAATGATAATGAATCTCGATATGTTTTATCCTAGAATGTTCAATAAGATTCGGCACTAAGTATAATCAAATTGGATAAAAATCCTATTAAGAAAGATGTTATAATCTTCTAAACTTAGTTTTATCAACAAAACTTTCAGTGACTCATATTGCATTTGAATTTTGTTTCTTAGAGAACCATGACACTACTGACTCTCCGAGCAATTGACATGAACTCTCGGTATAATCATATTAAGAAAAACCTATTAGATCAGAAGAAGTTTATTTTGGATACCAAAATCGAAGTGGTTTTGATGTAAAAACCATATTTTTTTTAAACAAATGAAGTGCTTGTTTGTTTCTAATTTGATATGCATCACAAATTTTATCATTTTTAAAGAATATTTTTGGACTATCGCTGCCTAAATTATTCTCATAAATTTTTGCTAAAGTGTCTGTACTAACATGTCATGATCTCATATGCCCAGTTTTACTTGTTTGTCCCGTTCTCGGGGCGGCTTCACTTTTTCTCCTCTCCTCTTCGGCTCTACTTGGTAGTTGCTCGCCCCAGCATATTTCACCAAGTTTCCTCCGTTCCCAGTCTTAGAAACATTTGAGATCGAAGCAACGAGCGGCTGCCACCCATGAGGCCGATTTCGATGAAAGGGCACGAGAGGCCCCTGACGTTCCTCAAGTATAACAGGGACGGCGACCTCTTATTCTCCTGCGCAAAGGATCACAACCCCACTGTCTGGTATGCCGACAATGGCGAGCGTTTGGGTACTTATCGGGGCCATAACGGTGCTGTATGGTGCTGCGACGTCTCCCGTATTCTTTTATCTTTGGGAATTACATGGGATTTCCTCGTTTATATGGTCTGTGACTGTTTGAGTGCACTTGTTCAAAGTAGGGCTACGAAAGTATTGCATTTCCATTCCTATTTGTTTTTTTTTAATCCAAGACAATTCCAAGCTCTAGTTAAAAGGTTTGCTAATCACGCTCCCCACGTACAATTTCATCTAAACTTGGCATAATTATGCTATGGTGACCAAATGAAGAAGCTTGAACTGTGGGATTGACTTTTTGTGTTTTGTTAGGGGATTCAATGCGTCTGTTAACTGGAAGTGCAGATCAGACGGCTAAAGTGTGGAATGTTCAAACAGGCCAGCAACTCTTCACCTTTACTTTTGGCTCCCCAGCCATAGCTGTCGACTTCTCTATTGGTGACAAGCTTTCTGTGATTACCACTGATCCTTTCATGGAATTTCCTTCTGCTATTCATGTTAAACGAATAGCCCTAGACCCTGTTGATCGTATGTTTTTTGCCTAATAGTCCTTTTACCTTTTTCAGATGATTTGGTTTGTGGCAGCTAGTCTAGCATAACATTTTCAGCTTAACCTTGTGTGCTGTAATCAACTAACGTCTGGTGTGATTGATTCATAAACTTTTTACGTCTTAGACTGTAAGAGTTAAATTAAAGAAAGAAATATCTTAGTTGTGTTTGTAAACAATCAGAAATTTTTCCTGAACTTTAGTGGTCCTTATCTATTATTTTTGGTCTGGTCTGATTTCTAAAATTTATTGCATTTTTAGTTAGTTTTCTTTTTGTTTTAAACTTAAATCCGTATGTGTGCTCCAATTGTGTAATTATGTAAGAGTTGATAGGAGCTCAACTTTTGGTGAATTGCCTTGTGTTTTGATTGTCTCATATCTTTATAGTTTTGAAGTTATCTTACTTTTTTTAATGTGTCCATCTATTAGATTGGCCTGGTCGTTTCTGTTACTTTCTTTACTCCAAAGCGCTGTTATAAGCTTGTTCAGAATGAAGATGCTTGAACTTTGTTAGTTAGCTATGGTTCATTTTTCAGAGACGGGTGATTCTGTGCTAGTTATTAAGGGTCCTCAAGGAAGAATTAATAGAGCTATATGGGGACCCCTAAACAAAACAATTATAAGTGCTGGTGAAGATGCTACGATTCGTATTTGGATTCTGAGGTAAGTTAAAACAATTTACACCATTGGTTTGATTACCTTTGGGTGAAGCCAAAAATGTTCACCTGGGATAAAACTATTTCATATGTTCTGTTTTTATATTTGAGGTAGATGTAAGGGTTTATATTTATTCTTTGCTGTTCTTATTGATCATATTTTTTCTTTATGTTTGAACTAATTACTTCGTAACTAATTTTCTTGCAGACAAGCAAACTTATTAAAGAATCTGATAAAGAACAAGGGCACAAGAAAACAATTACTTCACTTTCAAAATCAGCTGATGGTTCCCATTTTCTCACTGGTTCCTTGGATAAATCTGCGAAGGTATCTCCTTTTTGCATTAATTTTACTCTGCTCAAATTTTGGTCGAATTTATAATATGTTTATTCTTCTAATTTTTAGTTGTGGGATGTCAGAACATTGATCAAGATCAAGACCTATGTGACAGAGCACCCTGTTAACGCAGTTGCTATTTCCCCACTGCTTGACCATGTATGTAATATATTATTTATGCTTTCTAATCCACATTCTTGGCTTCTATGCAATGCGGGGTTCTTGAAGAGGGGTTTCCATCTGAAAGTGTAGTTTATATTTCCTTTTTTTAGCCTTCAAAGTTTTGTATGGAAAGTTTCAAACGCAGGCAAGAATTTCATAGTTGATTCTGCTGGATAATTTCATAGTTAACTCTGCTAAACATGATCGTAACTATAGAGATTTGCAAATATTGCACTTATTCTGACTGAAAGTATCCATTCTGGGTCATATAATCAAGTGTATGATGAAATCCGAGAAAGTTTCTTATTATGCTTGAGATTTTCAAATATTGAGCTTCTTGTGATTGAAAAGTAGGCATTCTGGATCTATAGCGAAGCTATCACAAAAAAAATGTATGATGACAATCCGAGAGAGTATCTTATTATTGTAGAGATTGGGTTGATTCATTGAAACAAATTAATACTGCGAGAAAAAATAGTTTGTATTAGGTGGCAGGAATATTATGTGTAAATCATTTAGTTACCGACCAACTGAGTTAATTATTCTCCAATATGATGTTGCTCTTGCTTCCTAGGTCGTCATTGGTGGTGGACAGGATGCATCTGCTGTCACAACAACTGATCATCGTGCTGGAAAGTTCGAAGCCAAGTTTTTCCACAAAGTAATAATTTGTCTTGATCCACACTACTTATGGAAAAATGCCCTTGTTATTTCATCTCATTGAAGAATCTTATTTTTTCATCTTGTATTCTTAAACCCTTCAAGAAGAAATTGGAGGTGTAAAAGGGCATTTCGAACCTATAAATGCTTTGGCATTTAATCCGGACGGTAAAAGGTAGTGTTTGTACTTCAAGTCCTGTTTTGTGATTGAGTTTTTATGCTATTCCCCTCATTTATATTATAATTTTGTTGTTTCACTCACTGAATCAAAACTAATTGACATATTTCTCTGTAAGTCGGCTTGTGGCTTCTTCTTGTCCTCTTATTTAGTTGCTCTCTAAGTACTAATATCATTTTATCTTTTCTTGGTGGATTATGCAACTACTATAATCGCTTGTTTGATTTATTTATTATCTCAAGTAATACATCCTATATTCATTTTTGTTGTTTTTTATGTAGTTTTTCTAGCGGAGGGGAAGATGGATATGTTCGATTACATCATTTTGACGCTGATTACTTCAACATCAAAATATAGAAGCAGAGTTGCAAGACCAGATTCAAAACCAAATCATCTGATCGGATCCAAAGTAGAAGGTTCTTAGTTTATTCTTGAAAATCCTATATGTATTTAATAGCGATAATTGTTGGAAATGGAATGCTGGGACGTGGAGACCGTGTTTGTGTTTTTGCCTTTTGTTCAGGCAGAAGTGGAACCCATGAGAGAGTGCTGAAGCTTCTTTGAGTTTGTTCTGGCAGTTCAATGGACCTACCTCATAGCCCGCCCATGGTTACTCAACCCGACCCAAACGTAGAAAACCTGGACCACGCAACTGAAGCTCCATCTCGTCTCCCAACCGTCCGTGAGTCTGGTGCACAGAAGGCGACAAGGAGCAGACGCACGGGTCTTAATACCTTGGTAGAGTCAATGCATAATATTTGCAAAACAGAACACCTAATTTCTTCTACTATAAGAAGTCACGAGGATAACCGTGTAGACCTTGACCTTCTTCCTTTTCTTCAGACCTCCTCCTCCTCCTCGTTCACCCGCGAAGCAAAAATATGGAAGAGCTCGTGAGAATGGAAGCTTATAGGAGTCTGAAGACGAGATGGCGTGTGGACGATGGATCTTCATTTTTTGTACTCACAGAAAGCACATCAGAGTCAGAGATAACTCATCCCTTAGTGGCTAGATCTTAGTTTATTATGAACTTTACTTGAACACTTTGGCTCACTGTAGAATAGGAAGTTGAATCAAGTGGAAGGAAACTTTCCATCAAGCCAACACTTTTGTTGAAGATCAATTTACTGCTTGAACTATTATTGAGAAACATATATACTCACATTAACCCATGTGGATTCTTGTCTTCAACACCATCGGAACTCCCTTGATTGGAGAGGTCCATTCCTTGGATCTTCAGAACTCCGCGTGCTTGCGCCGTAAACCTCTGCTTTAGATTTATGCCTACGTTTGGATAGTTGTATTTTGCTTTCAAATTCTCCACTTTGGCGGCCACATGAAATGATTAACTATTAGTGATAAAAAAAAAGGTGAGTTTAACAATAATTTATAGAACTGCGGTGCTTTATCATTTGCAGTAAAAGACGCGTAAAAATTGACTTTCTACTCCGATTTCCACCAACTTATTATGCATAAAATCTTGTGTTAACAAATCTTTTATTGGAATTAATAATTATGAGGATAGTTGCAATCGATATTCTAAAGTTTAAAAATTGTCAATTAATAACTTAAACTTTAGTTTAATTTTAATGAACACTATGACACGAAATAGGATAGGAAGAGAGAATAAATTAGTTTTAATATATGCATGGGAGAGACAAAAAAAGATGTGATACAATTTAAAATAAAATTAGTTATACTTAAATTATTGTTTTAATATCGTAATGTTCGATATAATAAGATTTTAAATCTGTTGCATATAATTGTAATTGATACAGTAAATGCATTAATTTAGTTTTTAAGACTTATAAAATTAGTTATACTTGTTTGATACGTCAACGTTTGTTATTATTGTTATCGTTATTATTCTTCAAGTAATCTAAATTTGATTAATTATTATATTTTATTGTGTAGGAATGTTCAAAGCTGAAATGGACTATAAAACTAGACCAGACCCAATGCATTTAGTCTTATTTTAATTGGTTCCGAACTCATCGATTTCTCGATGGTCTTGCATTATGCATGTCAACTTTAGTCGATCCAGTTATGGGTCTAACATAGTAAACTAGTAAACTCATATCAGACAGTTAAGAAATTATAATTTTATTTTTTTCTCGTTTATTTGAGTTTATTCTAAAATAAAAGTCTTAAAGTTTGAAGACGATTTCCTCCCTAAGCAGAACAAATCATTAATTATCAAGGTTTTGCACGTCATCCAGACGATGAACTTGTCAAAGTCATGGACTGAAAGTAGTAGCGGGCAACATTCAGTTCAACCCCAATAGCAAAACCAGAATCTATGCGCACAATTCTAACTATTGACGACCAAAAACACAATTGTGGATTCTGCAAATAGAACCGACCAGAATTCATTTGATTCTAGTTTGTTTTATATTTTAAAAAATTCAAAAAAAAAAAAAATCTTTTTGTTGGATTTTAGGGATTGTTGGGTTTAGAATCAATTTTGGGTTTGGATCGAAATCAGAATCCTAAAACACAAATTTTAACAAATTAGAACTGAAACTGTGATGATGCAGAGCTACACTGCACATGATGGTTTTGCGCAAACCTACCATACCAATCTGATCTGTCCACCTCAATTGAAAGTGGGATTTTTTGCAAATTAAACTTCATGGAGCTAATCAAGGTCCATGAAGCAGTTTCATGAGGCTCCCTCCACACAAATTGTTCAGTTCTGACTGCTGACGTTTGGTTTTGGGTCGGAGAATTGGAAGCCAATCCCTTCAATCCCAGTCGGACTCCAAAACCAACCGATTGACCCAAGATGTGTTGCGAGAGCTGCATGGCTGCCAGAATTGGATTTTGCTTACTAACCCGGAAAATTAGGCATGGTGCAGTATAAAATAGAGCCCCAAAAGTCTCACATCAACAAGCCATGGTGTTCTTATCACTTTACATCACCTCAAAGAGAAAATCATACTCTATACCCCTTTTTACTGCTTTAATCGCCATCCCTCTGCTCATTTATGCCATTAATAATCCTGTGTTTCTATGATGAAAATAACTATTTATATGAAAATAAAATAATTAATTCTCAACCACACCATATTTCGACTTACCCGGAGGGTCCTCCAAACACACTAGTCACACCCACTTCCGGACAACTCGCAGCTGCATCATTATACTTAGAATAGCATCGTAAATCTAGTCGGGAAGCTGCTCTAATGCGGTCACTACCTCATCCATGGTCGGCCTGTTTTTCGGCCTGATTGCCAGGCATTGAAGAGCGAGGTTTGCTGCCTTCTGCGCCTGACTGATCGGGTACTCCCCTTCGAGTCGCATATCCATTATGTAATTTATTCTTCGCTTTCGGCCTAGATACGGTTTCGCCCACTGTACTAGGTTATGTTCACCCGACGGCCGATTCTTGTCTATTGCTTGTCGACCTGATAATATCTCCACAAGAACTACTCCAAAACTGTAAACATCACTTTTCGTCGTGAGATGACCTTCACACAAAGATAACAAATATAATTAGCAGCCACTATGATTCAGTAGATAATGGCATAAAATTGAAGAATCTTAAGTATTTTTCACAAAAAAAACCAATTTAAATCAATATTAATTAATTCATACATTTGATCAAGTATTTTATCACATATGCTTGATCACCTCATAATTCCCAGAAGTAGTTACTACCTGTGGCTAGATACTCGGGAGCTGTATACCCATAAGTTCCCATGATTTGAGTTGAAACATAGCTTCTATCCCCAGAAGGTCCATCCCTTGCCAACCCAAAATCAGAAAGTTTTGCATTGTAGCTCTGTAATTTAGAGAAAATCCTTAGGATTTAAGCTCAAATTGATCAAAATTGATCAGCTTAACAAATGGGATCAAGATCAGAAAGTTGAATACCGAATCGAGAAGGATGTTAGAGGTCTTAAAATCTCGATAAATGATGTTCATTTCAGTGTTGTGGAGGAAAGCAAGCCCCCGAGCAGCACCAAGGGTGATGTTCATCCGAGTGTTCCACGGAATTGACTTGAAATACGATCCCCCTGTTTCAAATCTCGTTAGCTTGGATTGTTAAATCGATAACAATAAAAATCCAAAACAAAGGAACTTACTCCTGAATAAGTGATTTTCCAAACTTCTCCTCGACATAAACTCGTAAACCAGAAGCCTTTGTTCATCCTCAAAGCAGTACCCAATTAGCTTCACTAGATTCGGATGTCGTAGCTGACCGAGATAGTTAATTTCGGCCTAATGACCAATAATATGATAAAAATTAGTATAATCCTAAAGTTTGAATTCATAGTCATTAAAGAGGTTAAAATTAAAATTCACCAGCCATTCTTTGTGACCTTGGAAGCCTTCTTTATTGAGCCTCTTCACTGCAACAACTGTGCCTGTTCCTGGCTTTGCAGCAGTCAGTGTATTCTCGTCGATGTAACCTTTAAAGACGGATCCAAAACCACCCTCTCCGACCACACTATCCGGACGAAAGTTTCTTGTAGCAGACCTCAACTCTGCAAAGCAGAAGGTCTTCAAATTTGACGATAGTAGAATATCGTCTTCGCTCCGAGGATTGACAGAAGATGAGACAACCGAGAGTGGGCTACTGGCCACATTCGAATGATCCTGAACCACGCTTGAGATATTCGGATTGTCACCTGCGATAAACAACAGCAGAAAGACTTGGAAAACAAGAAACTTTGAATCACAGCCAACAATGAAGCCATTGGATGAGTAATCTATCTGGGAAAACCCAAAATTCAAAACCTTGTGGCGAAAAAACAAATCTTGGTGAGGGGACCACTATACTAAAAAGAGAATAAATCGACCCACAGTTAGCAAGGACATCGACGGCTGTGTAATACAATTCTAACAGCGTTTTAGTCATTTTGAACAGCTACCAGTAAACTTGGATCAAAGCTTTGGTTGTTTAAATAATCAACGTTTTAACCCTAGAATTTGTCAGACAGAACAATTCGAATTCTAGTTAAGATTAATCTGCACAACACAAAATAATGGGCCATCAAAAGAATTCATGATCAATAGAGAAAGGTACCATGATGAGGAGGACTCCTAGCCATGATTTGGTTGCTCCAGCAAGCCCCCATCTAACCAGAACTGATAAACTTCTCTGCAATCAACAAAAAAGACGAAAGAAACGCAAAGAAATTTCAATGGAAGACCAAGCGCTAGCGCGTAAAGGAAACCCTTTTTTGGGAACACTTAGAAATCAAGTGCCAAACAGGGGCTCAGATCTCTCCTCTCACTCTAAAGGAAAATATCACTCTCAAGGAAAATAACTTTGTGGGGGTAGGCTTATAGAGCTGAAAAGTGGTGGGGTTTTCTAGACACCTGGCTCCTCTTTTGCCACCGGACTTGGCTTTCCAGACGTGAATTTTGGTGGAAATGAAGCGAGAGCAGCAGTGGGGTTTCCTAGAATTGCCTCTGCAGTCGCCATTTTAGACCGTGCAGAAGAACATAGGCCAGCGAGGTTGACTCTAATTTTCAAGTCTTTTCTTAATCTTAATCTCTCCGACCAACGATGATCAACTCAACCATTTCACTCCGTAGCCAAGTAGGATCAAAATCCCGTTTCTTCCAATTCCTCCAGCGTGAATCCATTCCCTCAATTGCATCTTTTACTTTTATGTTAGAATTCAAAATTGAACCGTGAATCTGAAAAAGAAAAACAGTTTGGAATCATTAAAATGATATTTTAGTTGAAAAATCATGTTACTGTGCTGATGAAAATCAACTATTAACAAAGTTATGAATGTAAACTGAAGTCTAACCCGCCCACTAATTTATCACTTTAATTATCACGTAGACTCATAATTAAAAGTTGATTTATGAGTGGATGACTTGAGTCTTTCTCTGCACTCCACCATGATCTAGGTTTGATGAACACGTTGATGTTCCTGGTAAATTAGTTGCACTTTGAAATAAATGTCGCCCGACCATTCACGCAACGAAAGTACAAAAGGTACATAAAGTTCGAATCCTTAAATTAAATATCAGTTGACTCTCCAAATTAAAAGAGTATTTACATCATCATTGATGATTAAATTTAGATAGTTATTTTCCTTTTAAAGAATATATATTAAACAGCAATCACCTCTTATCTATAGTCCCTAGAAAAGTGGTGATTATGGGTTATTTTCCTTTTGGTAATCTATGATAAATACTTCAATATGGCTCATTTAGAGATGACATTTGAGCCGGCTCGAGAGCGCCGAGCTCGAAAAAGTCTGACTTGTCTAGCCTGTCGAGCTTTTCATGTCGAGTTTTTCATGTCGAGCATCTCGAGCTTTTTTCAAAATGTTTTTGTTGAAGCTGAGCCCAATGAGCCGAACATACATAAATTAACTTAATATATATTTCACTTTTTAAATTTTTTTCTTATTATGCTATTTGAAAATTTTTATAAATAATTAAAAACTTAGTAATGTAATGTAAATATTTTATTTGAATATTTAATATAAAAATATATTTAAATTACATTTTATTATAAATAAATTTGACACTACATCATTGCATATTTGATACATCCCTAGTAGGTTCGCACACATCTAATTGTCAATCACGTACAAAATATAAAAAAATTACAAGTATCAAAAATTACATAAAATTATAGTTTATAACTTAAAAAATTTATAGTCTTCAAATTTCAAAATTTTGAATTCATCTATTATAGCATTCTCTCGTTGTTAGTCTTTCGTAACATCATCACTCCATTCTTTCATGCATATTAATGCTTTCACGTAATCCGTCGCAAGACTTGTCCGTCGATCATCGTAAATTAAAGAGAAGAAGCAAAATGATTTGCTTTGATTTTATCGTCTTATGTTGCGAGTGTTTAAATTATTCATTTTAAAATTTAGAATTTAAGTATAAATTAAGAGATTTACTTTAATATTTATGGGGTCATTTATGATTGATGTTATCAAAACAAAAACCTTTTTTGAACTTCACCACAACGGAGAAAGACAAAACTAACACATCTCGATTACAATATGTTGCTCTCAATTGAGAAAACGAGTGGAGGTAAAGACAACTAAAGATAAATAAACTGATATCAATATCGTTTTTCACAAAATGAGAAAATTAAATTATGGATTGTACAAGATGCTTATATTCTCCTAAAAATTCTCCCAAAAATTCATCAGAGACAGAAGCCGACAATGAAAGTGAACAGATAGTTTTATAAGAGCTCAATACTCAGTTTGGACGGCATCCGAAGTCGTTGGCTCTTAAGATCACTCCAATAGTGGTGAGTTCAATCACCAATAAAAAAGAAATTAGAAGAGGAATAACTCAAACTAAAATATGACAAATCCGACAAAAGAGAAGAAGACAAGACACTCTCTCAATTGAAAACAAGACACTCTATATTTTTTTTTGTTGCAAATACAATATAAAGAATCATCTATTTATAGGCTCTTCTAAAACGGAAAAATAATAAAATCTAATTATAGCCATAAAAACCCACTACGAACAACTCTTTAAAACTTACTATGAAAACTCTCAGTGCTCTAAATTTCAAACTCACTATGAGAACTTTTGGCCTTTCACCTTTTTTGTAACTTTTAAATTTAAAATTCACTAAAATTAATTTAAGTTTATCAACAAAATCAGCAATAGAAGAGGCAAGTCCTTGTACTTTAGGTTTATTTTATCCCTAGTTCATGCAATAAAAGACAAATGATTGTACACGACCTAATCTTCCCTGAAAATGCTAATATATTCAATAAAAGACAAATAATTGTACACATGAACTAATCTTACCCGAGAAACCTCCCTTAATTTAATTGACTCGAACATTTTCTTGACATTTACCGACAACTAGAGATGTCTCATATGTTTTCTCATTCTCTCTCTCGGTTTACCATTCAATCTTAGATTAATTTACAAATAAAAAGGTTTACAACGAAGTGACTTCAGATGTTGGTTGATTGGAGAAAAACATGGTCATAGGATGTGCATCCTATTTCTCAGAACTCCCTTCCGAAGAATCACCCAGCATTTGTTGAATCCTTTGACTTGAATCACACTTCTTCTTCTTCTTCATCTCTTTCATGGTTTCCGAGTAGCCTTGAAAGAACTCCTTGTTTTCCTTCTCTAACTCATTCCACACTGTTTTACATGGAGGAAAGTTCAATAACATTTAAGTTCGATCGTTTTTTATGTTTGATATTTGAGTGACTAACCGGTGGAGGTGATGACTGGTATGATGTTTGCGTGCTCGGAGAGAGCCTCCATGCACTCTTCTTTTGTCATCTTGAATATCAAACAGTGCTCGATTAACTGGTGCACCTGCATGGATTATCATATTTTTACCATACATCATAATTATGAAACCCTTAGGATCCTCGTTGATGATAAACAAGAAGAAAGAGCATTCTAAATAGTAGATAGCTTTGAAATTTGAAAGTAAAACGCAGGGATCTATCGCAAAACCATATGAACGTAGGAGGCTGGAGAATCGTCCATGGTAGTGTGTTGTTCTTCTTCTGCTACTGAAGATTTGGCTGGAGAAAACGGCATAATATATAATATAACTTCTCCATATCCGTCCAAGGTTTACTGGGATGGTCCATCGAGAGGACTGCTAGCCGTAAAATCAATCAATTTGGGTAGGTTCTAGAGCTATTAATTAAACAGAAATCAGTGTAAAAATCAAACACTGGTCTTGTGTCCGAAGCCCAGCTTTGGGTAAGCAATGTTTTATTTGTAGTCAGCGATTCTTCCGGTTGAATATTCTGCAATTAAGCATTCGGTTAGTTGTTTTTCCTGATTTTTTTTGTTATTCTTCCTTCTCCATCGTATCTGCGAAACCTAAATTGCCAGCCAGCTGTGAGATAGTGATGAAGACAATCTCCTTCTCTCTCTCTCTCTCTCTCTCTCCCTCTCTCTCTCCAGTTTCAGGGAACCTTAAACTCTGTCGTCAATGTTAACAAGGAAAAAAGTGGGGCTAGGTTTCAGCATCAACTTTCCAAAACAGGCAAAGACTCCATCTTCTTCCGACCCATCAATGGTACGATTCTGTTCTCATCTCCGACCAAACTCGCTTTCGCCCTAGTCCCGCCAGCTGCTGAGGTCCGTTCACGTGGACTCAGTGTGGGGTTTCTCCACGTGATCTGAAAAAACCATTAACTCTTGCTGATGTGATGGGTCACTTGAAAATGGCAGGTTGATCCAAAAATTCTTTGTTTCGAAATTGACCTAATTACAATGATTATAAATACTTAATTAAGGTTAAATTTATAATCTGTAGTTTCAAACTCACGTGTCTGGCAATACCATTAAGATGAGGCTCTTTGATCCTTTCCAACATCAAATTCAACCTGATTTAGCACCTTTTAGTAGGTATAATTATTTTTAGAGAATAAAACAACACATATTTGCATGATTGTCGTCTGTACCATACTCATTTAATTGAAAGAGTAATTATCACTAAACACTAATAGATATGTGTATTTTTTAAATGATATTTTAAGCTTATACCTTAGACTCTTAATTTATTAAATAACTCTTTAAAGTTTAGATAATTATCAAGTAACACATTCTCGCATTTATGTACTTAAGCCTTTTTTACAATTAATTTTGAACTTTTTGATTTATTGTATATTCTCTATTAGAATGATTGAAACAATTAGGATAGAAAAATTGAATATAGTAAAAAAGATGCATAATAACCAATATTTATGGTTAAAGGGTTTTTGATAAATTTTTGAAGTTTAAGGTGTTAAAAAGACACTGATATTTTGAGTATTAGTTAATAGAATTAAAATTTTAAGGTGTCATTTGAAAAATACTAATACTTGAAAGTGACAATTGAAACAAGTGGCATCACCCGAAAAATATTCATCAAAATAAAGAATTTATTGATAATTACTCTAATTTAAATATATCACTTTTCATGTGTAATAATAGTTTCATGGATAGTTGATAGGACCAATACTCCTCCGCTTGTAGTAAAGTTGACCATAAAAATAAACTTAAAATTAATATTTTGAGAAATACTAAACAGAAATTGAGATCTCATGAAATAAACCAGAAGAAATTATGAGTTTTTGATGAAGAATTTAACGAGTATTGATCTTTGACTTACAATGGGGTTGAAGATTATGTTGTCATTAGAGTGTCCTACTTTTTACTCTTTCCTGGTTAACTCTTTCCTTTTATGTTTCATATTTGTCAAGATATTTTTAAAAGAGTACATAATGTTTTAGATCTGCTGCACAATATTTGTGTTTCTATATTTTACTATAGTTTCTACATGATCATTGGGTGAACTTTGAGCAATCTCTCATGGAATATGGTTCTAAATTGGTATGTACTGCACAAATGGGACGTAGGGTTAAGGTATTGAGCTCAAACTTTACTGGTAATGTGTGATTTTAGATAATCGCAACGTAAATCAACAGAGGCGATCAAGTTTAGAGATTTGTATTAAAGGTAAGAACACGTTCAACATAGTCGAAGGTGAAAAACCGGTGCATTCAGCAGAAATAGCTTACTTATTGTACAGATGAATAAAAAACTAACATAGTGTATGGCCAAAGATGTGGTAAAAATAATCAAACATGGTAAATAAAATCCATGACTAAAGTGATAAAATCCAGATCTAATATTCTCATCAACTGAGATAGGCACCAACTAATGGGACCCGCCAAAGTTTAGGTTGTACGTTTTAGAACATTTTACGACAAATTGTCCTGTATGATTCTCCATTTCTCTTAGTTCGGATAAAAACTATTTTAAAGCTTGTCTTAAGAATAATCTAACAAATCAAATTATAAAATTTAAAACATACAACCTAAACTTTGGCGGGTCCCCGCGTCATTGCGTGAGCACCCACGTATTTTCTGTTCTTCATCGAATGCACACGGAGTCGATTTTACTTAATTACTATATTCTAAGAGTTTGAAAAAGTGGTGATTTTGTGTATTGAATGCTTTCTAGAATATTTGATTTTTATGACAGTATTTAAAACCTCTAGTTTTCATCCTGAAATCTTTCTAGACCTAATTCTGATCCCGTGGTTTGATTTGAGTTTTCATTTAAATTTTTAATAATATTTTTCTTTATTGTTTATTTTCATGATCCAGCAGCACTATGCAAGTAATTTTTGTCTAAGAAGTCTGAGTTTTAAAGGTATTTTATCTTAAAAAGATTACCTGGATCTTTAATCGAACAAAAAATCAAAATTCTTTCCCTCCCATTTCTCTCTTTGGGTAATAGTGGCTCGTCTTACGTGGAAGGGCTCCCCTTAGTGAAAGTTCATACTCCTTGGTTGTGTCTTGAGATTCATCAAGAGAACGGTGAACCACATCTCTCTTTCTCTGTTCTTCCAATTTTAGCTCTACAATTTTAAAGGCAATTCGTCCCAATGTGATGCCCTAAAGACCCATCCTCTTTAGAGGCACCGGCTCGCTCGGCCGGCTCGGTACTGTAGTAGTCCGAGCCCGGCTCATTTTGCTATAGTACCGAGCAGAGCCTGGCTCAGTAAAAAGCTCAAGTTCGTTCTGAGCTCGGTAGGTCGGCTCGCTCAAGCTGGCTCGTGGGCTTGCTCAAACGACATAATATTTTGCACATGATTGACACTTAGATGAGTCATTTTCCTGTAAACGTTGTACATAAGGTGTAGTGATGCAAATGTCAACAATGCTAATGTAAGCAACTTTCCATTCTTTTCTCGGTAGGTCATTTTCCTGAAATAAGAGTAAGTTTCGACTGCATATATATGAAGGTGCCGACCGCACCTTTGCCAGAACTTTTGAGGTGTCGACCACATAACAAGGTGTCGACCGCAGATCAAGCTAGAGCGTTTTATGGTGTCGATCAAATACTAAGGTGTCGACCGCAGCTCAATCCTAAGCGTTTTATGGTGTCGACCGCAGCTTATTCCAGAGCGTTTGAAGGTGTCGACCGCAGCTCGATCCAGAACGTTTTATGGTGTCGATCACATATGAAGGTGTCGACCGCAAATTACTCCAGAGCGTTTCATGGTGTCGACCACTTTGAAGGTATCGACCGCAACTCATTCCAGAGCGTTTTATGGTGTCGACCGCATACTAAGGTGTCGACTGCAGATTAAGACAGAGCGTTTTATGGTGTCGACCGCATATTAAGGTGTCGACCGCAGATTATTCTAGAGCGTTTCATGGTGTCGACCGTTGTGGACTACCAGTTCAAGGTATCGACCGCATTTGCACTAGGTGTCAACCGTGGGCCCTATTAAATCCCAAACTGGTGCCCTAAAATCACATTTTTCTGACGGTTTTCGACGACTTCTGACGTCCCACTCAAATTTCTTTGTGTTTTCGCTCTCGTCTGTGCCGAATTGTCAAGTGTAGAGGTAACTATCACTTCTCCTCCTCCATTTTACGTATTCGACACGTTTGAAATGACATCGACCTCACGTACAAAAAAATGCAAATTATCCAAAAAATTCAAGGTTACCTCGTTTCAATTCCGGAGGAACCTAATATAGGGCCCTTATTCGATTCTAATTTGTACCTTGATTTAGAATGTCAACAAAATTTTTTATCTGATTTCCAATGTAAGTCCATTTTTTTTGTTGAGGCCTGCAAAATCGAAATAGTTATTCTATTAAATGAGCTTGACAACAAAATTGATCAAACAATTAAAATAAAAATAATATAAGTATAATTGCACATATCAAACAAAGATCTTATGCAATATCTTTTTGGTAGTAATCAAATCATCTCCTAAGATTTGATATTTTAAAGAATGGTAGTTATCACTAGTCTCCTTATAGTAAGGAGTATTTTTCAAATAAGGCTTTAAATTTTTAATTGTATCAACTGATATTTTAAAGTATATTCATTTTTCAAATGATACCTTAAAATTTTGATTTTACCAATAAACTTCACACAGTATTAGTATATTTTTAATAGACACATTAAACTTAAAAATTTTAATAACATACACCCTCACATTAAAGTCTCTTCATTAGGAAGCTTCTTACAATTCAATTTCAATTTTTATCAGTCTAATTTCTTGCTTTCGATCATCCTAATAACTCATACTTTGAGTTATTAGGATATCCTCATCAACATGAGGACAACCTCCTCTCTTAATAAATTATGAATGAGTCAATACATTTTACAAACAACACTCTAAATTTTTCATGATGGATGACTCTCTCATTTTTTAAATATTCTAAAAGCATGAGTACTCTTTTCCATGTTTGGGTGACGATCTGTACGTTGGTGCATATAGAATCAAATTTTATTGGAAAATAATTATAATTTTTGTGGATAAAGCTTTAGAGACCCATAGCTTTGTGCTCATTGGTAAGATTTATACAAATTTATTTATTTTGTGTATATTTTTTCAACTTTCTAGTGGTGAAAACATCTCTAATTATTCTGTTTTTCTCTTATACAATTTAACACACGACAGATCTACAAGTTCAGATGAAGGTTTTGGCATTTTGCAACTTTAGGTTTTCATGCAATTCACATTGATTATCTCCTTAATATACTTGCGCAGACATGTCAACAAATGGTGCAGTGATTAGTATTTTTAGTTGCATTATATTATCTTAGCAATTTGTTGTGTAATTTGGGCAAATGAGAGACATTACTTAATGTGTTAATAGATGAAAAACATCAGAATGATGACGATTTTCAATGGACGTCTGCATGTAAAGGCATGGCGAGGCACTGTTGTTCTCAAGGGTTTAATTTGTGGATCTCAAACCTTAGGGTTTGGTTTCCTTAATGCATCAAACATTATGGTTTAGATTCAATTGATATCCTATAATTGTTGCATGAAGTCTAGTGTTAGTGTGAGTGAAAGCCTTGAATTTAACCATTGTATCCCTATTGTACTAGGGTATGCATGTACTAAAAGTCCTCTCACTACCAATAATCAAGCTACTGAATATTAAACTTAAAAACCGATTAGTTTCTCGCAGATTCTGCTTGAAATTTGACGGGATATCGTTAACAACATTTAGCATAGGACATGAATTTTTATGTCATAGATGTCTATTTTTTGATGATTCAAGTTTCAAGAAGTTTGGAGTACTATGAAAGAATTTATTTGTGTTTTTAGTAACAAAAGCTCAAAATTTTATAATTTATTATAGCGGTTGAACGAAAGAAAAATAGGGACAAGAGTCTATAATTTACTCTCTTTTATCTTTTATTTTTGTCATCTCTAGATATTTGATGTCCAAAATTCTAATTTCTCCAAATTAAAATCAGATTTATGTCAAATATGTAAGCATAACGTTGGGGCAAAAGTCGCCACTATAACTTACAATACAAACTATGAAAATTGAAATATTCAAATGCGTGCCTTACTCGTTGAACAAGATGCATGTGAAGTAGTTGAAAAAGGTTACGATGAACAAGAAGTTATTGGTTTCTTCAAACCAAACTAACAAAAAGCAATGGAAGAAAAACAAACGTATGATAAAAATGCATTCCATCTCTTACTCCAAGGTGGGTGGGTCTGAATTTAAGATGATTGCTAATGCATTAATTCAAATGAAGCATGAGATATTTTTCAAAAGTTTTTTAAAGGTACCGACCAAGTTAAACATGTGTAATTTTAAACTCTACGAAGTGAGTTAGAGGTCATGAAATTAAAGGAGTTGGAAGATGTATCTAGATACGTCACTCATGTGAAAACTGTATCGAATCAACTCAAACGAAATTGAAAAGTTCTCACGGATGCAAGAGTTAAGGAGAAAATTTTTTATCATTGGAAAATTATTTTGAGAATGTCATAATGTGCAATCAAGGTGTCAAAGACTTTAGAAGAAATGTATGTTGATGAACTAGCGAGCACTCTTGAAGCGCATGAATAACAGATGAAATAAAACAAACAAGAGGTTTGGGATGATGCCTAACAAACAAAGATAATCATTAAGTAGGATAAAACCTTGTATGCACAACAAAACCAAGGAAAAGAATGTTGTCGTGGAGGTTGCAGTCCTGATCACTGTAGAGGTCATGTTCGTGGAAATAAAATAAAGAAAGAGCAAAAATGAGTCAACAAAACTGGCATGAATGAGGTTGTGTTCATGAAAGAGTTGATTAATCAAATCGTGTAGATGTCAAATTTTATAATTGCGGCAAATATGGACACTACACAAATGATTGCTACTCTAAGAAGAAGGTTGACGAAAATGTGAATCTAGTCGCAGAAGATGTTAACAAATATGATGGTATTTTCATGATGGGCCATGAAGACACCACTCAAAATATCAACATGGTGTGGTACCTTGACACTAGTATTAGCAATCATATGTGTGGGTATAAAAATACAAGTCGCTAGTGAAGGAAAAAATTTATTTATGCTAAAAAGCTTTTTTTAATTACTTTCAAGGTCATTAATTACTTTGGATAATTATTTTGCTTGGGAGAGGTTTGTCATGACATCTAAAGGAAAAGATAGTACGACAAGTCAGTAAACAAATGTTGGCTTTTAAGGCTTTTAAAGTAACCAAGTATTTTTTATGATAATCGTTCGTGAAAATGTATGAAAGTTAAATTAAATTATGCTATTAATGAATCTCTTGCGAAACACCTTGTAAAAAGGTACACTTAATATCTAACAAGTTGGTCAAGTGTTGCAGAATTTTATAAGTTTTCTCAGGTTTTGTCGACCGCTATATACATATGTCGACCACAACAATTCCAGAGAAGATATATATGTCGACCACTATATACATATTTCGACTGCAACAATTCCAGAGAAGAGATGTATGTCGACCGCTATATACATATGTCGACCGGAATAACTTTAGAAAATATATATATGTCGATCGCTATATACATATGTCAACCGCAACAATTCCTGAGAACATATGTATGTCGACAGCCAAGAGATGTGTGTCGACCGCTCAAGATCTATGTCGACTAGAGGAAAAGTTCCAGAGATGTAACATATGTCGACCGATACAGACTTATGTCGACCGATGATTTTCCAGAGACAAACATCGACCGTGCAAGACCTATGTCGACCGATGTGAAGCTCCAAAGACGGAACTTATGTCGACCGCTAATTATTTGTGTCGACCGCTGAAGTTCCAGAAACAAACCTCATGTCAACCGCAACACCTTCAAGGTCTAATCAACTATATCTATGTTGACCACTCCATGATTATGTCGACCGCTCAGGATCTACTACAGAGTTAAAGCTCCAACGATTACTTTCTAATGAGTCTAAACGGCTATATTGCGGTCGACCGCTCCCGTACTTATGTCGACTGCCCGAGCCTGAGCTGTATAAATAGTTGAAGAGAAGCCCATTAAAGTATCAATTTTCTTGAGAGAAAAACACGTCAAAACGCTGCCAAAATTATTCTCAAGTCATTTTACTCTCTCATCTCTTGTATTCACTTTTGATTATTCATCTTGTGTTTGAGAGTCGGTTTAGAAATCGTAATTCCTTATAACGATAGAATTGAGTGAACTTGTAAAAGGCGTGACGCCTCTAAGAAAGAAGAGTCAAGTTGTAAAGGTTAGATTGACACCCGAAAGCTCAATCAAGTGAAGGATCTTCAAGGAGCTACCTTGAACCGCGGACGTAGGCAGTTGTTGGCCGAACCGCAAAAACATATCGGTGTCAAATTCTCTCTCTCAACTCTTACTTTATTGATTGTGCTTGAATAAACTGAACTTGATAAACAATCCTTTTAGGGTGAGTGTTATCCAATCATTGACACACTGTTTTTCGTGCTTTTATTTCCCTTTTGAGTTAAGAAAGGGAGTTTTCTCTCTTCACTAACCTCTGTCAATTCCACTCATCACTATTTGTGCATCTTCTCATACCTTTGCACGAAATTTTGAGGGTGTTCAACTAGACTCATTGTCAAAGAAATAACCATCATTTTTTAATGATTCCTATATTCCTAACCAAAGATATGACGGATTGAAGTTAGACCTTGTTTCAACCATGTTTCTTTTTCAGTTTCCATAACCAACTTGTGCTCGAATATACCTGCCATCAAAAACTTGGTTTTGTGGCACATCACAAGTACATGACAAAAAAGAGCCGAGTCAAACTACGATGCGAAGCCTGCAAGATCTATGCAAATCACTTATGAAGTGCACTTGGTTTGCTTACTATCATACTTGGAGAATGTTGATTTTGAAGAAGCCATAAGAGACAAGAAGTGGAAAGCTGCCATGGATCAAGAGATAAAATAAATCAAGAGAGAGAAAATTTGGTATTTAGTAGAATTGTCAAGAGAACATAGACACATAGGTGTAAAATGGGTGTACAAAAGGAAGATAAATGCTCAATGCACGATTCAAGGGTACAAGGCACGCCTTGTTACAAGGGCTACAGGCAAAAAGAAGAAATCGATTACGATGAAATTTCTTCTCCTATTGCAAGAATGAAGACATTATACTTCCTTTATCTCAAGCTACACAACTTGAGTGGCAAATCTATGATCATCATTTTAAATGGAGTCCTAGAAGATAAAGTCTATGTAGAGAACCATCCAAGTAAATGAAACTTGAAAAGAAGAGTAAAGTGTTAAAGATGAAAAAGATGTTCTACGAGTTAAAGTAAGTGCCTTGAGCATTGAACACCACAATTAACATTTACTTCAAGTAGAACAACTTCATATGATGTTCTTAGGAGCATGAGTTGTACGTAAACAAAGAAGAAGGTAATTTGCTTAATGTTGCTCTTTATCTTGATGATCTTATTTTCATATTGAGTGATGAGAAGATGATTAAAAATTATAAGGACCTAATGATACAGGAGTTTGAAATGACGAACTTAGGATTGATTACGTACTCTCTTAGTCATGAGATTAGACAGGCAAATTTTTGTATATTTGTAAAACACGAATCATATGCAACAGACATTTTGAAGAAGACTAGGGATGGGCAACCCAAAACCAACCCATGGTCTCAGCCCGACCCGCAGCTTTTGGGTCGGGCTTAAAATAAAAAATTTGGGTTTTTTTTTTAAATTTGGGTCGGGTTTTTATTTATTGTTTAGTTTTTGGGTCGAGCTTTTATTTTTACTAAACCCGCAAGCCCAAGCCCGACCCAAAAACTCAATTAGGTCACCTTCAAATCTGAGCACTCCTCTTTGCCGCGAGGACTACTCCAGAAGATCTCCAGAAGACCCGCAACTTTCTTAGTTGGTGGCTTCCTCATAAAGAGGAGTGTGTGGGCTGACTCTTTAAAACGCCAAAAGGAGTGCGTGGGACTCCTTCAAATCTGAATTCGAGGCCACCCATTTGAGCTCACATCAGAGAGGTTTTGAGATCACAACAAAAACTGCTGGAGCTTCGAAGACGATAGAGGTCGAAGTGGACAAACCACTGGGTCTTTCGCTGGGTCAGAAGTCCAATGGAGTCGTCATCATCACATTAAGTTCTTACGATTCTTCTGCAATCCAGATCTTAGTTACCAATTCATGGCTCGTGTAGGGTGTAGACGGGGTGGAAATGCAGCAAAAACAGGGCTAAAGTCAGGCGATCAGGTCATTTACACCAGCAGCTTCTTCGGAGACGAACTATGCCCTGCAGATAAGCTAGGATTTACCAAAACAGCAATCCAAGCAAAGGCAGAGTCTGTCTATTTTGTTGTTAGCAGGTAACAAACATGGAATCTCAAAAAATTTATTTCAAAAATTCCTTACTTTTAATCTGATCCGCCAAGGTGGGATCCAATGATGTTCTCCATACTTGTAGAAAAAGAGAAGATTACAAGGCTTAACAACCATTGCAAACTCAACTCCACTGACTAAATAACTTGTTTTTTCACAGAGGTGCTGAAGTGGATGTTAAACGGCTGCTGAAGCGTCCTCATCCTTCCCGATTTGGAAGAAAATTGACAGATGCTCAGAAGGTGAAGTTCCCTGCTTTGAAAATTTATAATCCTGCAAAACTCAAGCTTGTACATGGATCTTATTCTTGCAGGCCAAAGCTACTCATATCTGCATTGACTGTGGATACATTTACACCTTATCTAAACCCTTCGAGGAGCAGGTAATCTTCTCTATGTTTTCGCGATAGGTTTTCTTCAAAATTTCCAAAACTTGACGTTTAGTTTAGGGTTCCTATTCATTCTTTTTGGGCTTTTAGTTTCTTTATTGGCTTATTAGGATATGTAGCCCTCCTTTCTTTACATTTAATTTTTGATTGTTATGATTTTCGAAATACAAGTTTAGAGGTTAACTTACCTCCTTGTGCATGTTTTTCTTCTAATTAACTTACATTTTTTGGATGTTGATGGATGTTTTTATTTTGATGGATATTTTTTATAAATGTTTGTATGTTGATGGATGTTTTTATTTTGATGGATGTTTTCATTTTGATAGATGTTTTTTATGAATGTTTTTTATGGATGTTTTTATTTTGATGGATGTTTTCATTTTGATAGATGTTTTTTATGAATGTTTTTTATGGATGTTTTTATTTTGAAATAATTTTTTAATAGGACCAAAAACCCGACCCGACCCAACCCAAATGGGTTTGGGTCGGGTTGTCCGGGAGAGTGCGGGTTTCGGGTCGGTCTTTGATTTCGAATTTAGGACCAAAGTCCAAATGGGTCGGTGCTGGTTGGTTAAAAACCCGACCCAAACCGACCCATGCCCATCCCTAAAGAAGACTAAGATTGAAGAATGCAAGCTGGTAACAACGCCGATGGTGCTCAATACGAAATTCTATAGATTTGAGGGTGGATATCGGGTAAATGCACATGAAAATCATAGTTTGGTAGGGAGTCAGCGTATCTCACTTGACAAGTTGGACATCGCTTATAGTGTTAGTATAGTAAGTCGATATATGGAGGATTCAACGCACTCGTAGCTGTTTGGATTCAACACACTCGTACCTCAAAGATATTAAAATAATCATGAGATACATTCGAGGAACTGAATCACTTAGTTTACTTTACTCAAAGACAAATGATTGAAGCTGGTATGACAATTTAGTTATTAGTGTAAAGAAATAGATGACTGCAAAAGTATCGTGTGGTGCATGTTCTACAAGAGCAATACAACATTCACGTGACTCTTAAAAAATGAGTCAATCACATGTGAGGTAGAATATGTGCCAAAATCTTGGTTTGTGTGTCACACGCTATGACAGAGAAATTTACAATAACATGAGGCAATTAAAATATGAGAAGACAATTGATCGGCTATTGAATTGGCAGATAACCTGGTTCACTGTTATATGAGTAAGCAAATTAACATTCGTTTTCATTTTGAGAGAGAGCATTTAAATAATAGAGAAGTAAAAATAATTCACGTCGCAAGTCATGATCATGTAGCAAATATTTTTACAAAATTTTTGCCAACAGTTGTTTTTGAAAATTTCAAGAAGATAATCAAAATGAAGGACAAAAAAGTTTGAGTTGATGAAGGAATTTATTGAGAATTAAACTAAAAAACCCGTAAATTTTTTGGGCAATATTTTACTGACATTAGGAAGGCCAAACAATAGCCGAATTTAATGTATGACCAACAGATTTCTATGCCATGAAAGTCTCGTTTCCAATGATTTTTAAGTTTGAGAATTTTTAGAGTATTGTGGAAGAAGTTTATGAGAATTTTAGTAACAAAGAGTAAAAAGTTATTATAACAGTGTTATAAATAAAGAGTATAGACTTATTATTTTACTTAATTTTATTTTTAATATTATTTATACTACTTTTGTATTATTTTTGTCAAAGGTGTTGAGAATTTTTCTTTCTTTTTCTAATGCAACCGCTTTTTGATTTTGGGAAAATTATCTTTATCAATATACTGCTTCTATACATTTATCTCTACCCTGAATGTAGACTAATTGTAGGATGAAAGATAATAGACATGCTTCGTATGAGCACAGTTACCGTTTGAAGTTAATTGAAGATGTAATGGTGCTTACATTCCTAAACCTCTTTAGAATGAGATATTAAGTGTCCCCATGTACAAATTGGCTTTGAATTGTTTAATGAGATAAGAGAAAAAAAGTGTGTGATGTCTACCTTGTGCATAAGATAGTAGTCAAAATATGACTTTCTATTTTTAAGTGACTATTAGTGAGTTTTAAAGCCCCAAACCCCTAACCTTTCAAGTTCTCAGTTCAATTTTTTATTTCTTAAAAAATGTTTGTAGTATAACACTTTCTTATAGCAAATAATGTTCATTTAAAGAGATTCGAAACCTTCTTTGAAGCATAAAACTTAAATCTCTTGAAATACTTTTAAGATTTGTAAAAATCCATTTAACCCATGAACTATCAAAAGATGTTGGGTGTTTATTTTGAACTATGAGAAGTTGTTAATCGATAGTTTGAACTTTAACATAATTTTAATAAACATTCTGTCGTTAGGGTTAACCCGACAAACTTAACCAAACCGACTCGAAAAATCAGATTGGATAAAATATTTTGAAACTCAACTATTAACCGATTCACTAATAACCGAATAGTTTCGAATCAATTTGTGGTTAGTTAAAAATAACCAAAACCGAACCGAAGTCAATATAAACTTGTAACCCTAGATCTCAAACTCAATTGATATTGATAATTTTTATCGTGAAAAGAGAGACCTTCCTACTGCTGCAAATTGTCAAATGCAATTAAGTGTGAACATCATGCAAATTAAGGGTGCTTTGTTAGTTCTTACTTTACAAAAGAACAAATCCTTACGTCGACATTATTGAGATAAACATTCCTGATTTTTCTTCCCGTTTTAACTTATATGCAATGGAAGCGATGATGATTTTTTGCGTACAATGAGTAAAAAATAAGAATATTACCAGCAGTTTTCTGTCAATATCCCTTGACAAAGTTCGACAAGTTCACCCCTAATACCAGCAGTGTTATCTGCAATATCCCGTGATCTAACACTGTACACTTCGACGAAATCCTAATTCTAGTTGGTTTCATCCATCGCTCTTCTTCCTAAACCAAGCACCTTGGGTAGAGATAGCTGCAAAGAATGGAACAGAAGGCGACGTTCCAGATATACTCCTTATTCCGGTGGTATGTTTTGTTCTAACTGTTCATAGCTTGACTGATATCATATTTTTTTTTTCTGACACTAGTGAATGTCATAATGTGATGTAAT
Source organism: Begonia fuchsioides (assembly GCA_003255005.1). Taxonomy (NCBI): domain Eukaryota; kingdom Viridiplantae; phylum Streptophyta; class Magnoliopsida; order Cucurbitales; family Begoniaceae; genus Begonia; species Begonia fuchsioides. Next base: position 62,885 of record QAOC01045260.1, read on the forward strand.
CAAAGTTTTTTTAGCTTAACCATGCTTTGATGTAATCTTCACAGTATGCTTCTTCAACCTTGAAAACTAGATTATAGAGAACTTGTTTTTTTCCGCCACTGCTTTAACAATTCCATTATTTTATTATTTTTATGCTTGTATTGATTTGGTAATTTGATTGACCATGGTTTTTAAGATTGAAAAACAAAAAATAAATTCCCAAAACCGAGCACAATCCGATCCTGACCTGGCCCCAACCTGAAACCTAACCCGAAAAAATTAACCAAAACCGAGCCGGACACGACCAGCAAATATAGCATGAGTTTGCTTCAATTGTCATAAGTGACAGTGTTAGTTTTGGGTCCGTTAACCTCAAAACTAACCCTGCGGGGTAGGTTATATTTTAGTCAAAGACCAAACCAAATCCATTGGTCCCACTTCTACCTATAGGGGTGAAAATGGTTCGTTCGGTGCAATGTGGGAATAAACTGAATTCATTTCAATTTTACATTTTGAAAATGGATTACAAACCAAATTTGAACTTGGTTCGGTTTATGGTCAGGTTTCATTTTTCATTTGGATTTCAATTTTCACTTCGGTTTTGGGCTTCGTTTCAGCGTCGAGTCGGTTATTGCTCTGTTTTTTCGGTTTTCATTATCGATAATATCCAATCTAATTATCAAAGAATCAACAACTAATCATTCAAAATAAACATCAATCAATTAATCAACTAAGATATAATCAGCTGAATATGTAAAAACAATCATAAGTTAATTAAATCATCAACAACTAATCAAATAACCATAAAAATTAATTCTCAACAAATTAAAGTATCATAAACTAACTATTTATGCACTAAATAATTATTAATCATCATGTCACCATCATATAACCATCTAATAAAAGTTCAACAAATATTTTAA
>QAOC01045260.1:63845-106159 GCA_003255005.1 Begonia fuchsioides
TAGGAGTGGGCAACCCGAACTGATCCGTTGGACTCGATCCGATCCGTACGGATCGGATCAAACGGATCGGATCCACGGGTCGAACATAAGCAAACGAGTCGAGTCCAGAAAAATTATTTCGGATCAGATCGGATTGGGCCAGGATCCGATCCGATCCGATCCGATCAACGGATTAGGGTTGCTCAAAATAAGACCTAAAAACGTAAACAGTAAAATTATTTCGGATCAGATCGGATTGGGCCAGGATCGGTCGCCGCCATTTTAGAATTTTTTTCTTAATCCGATCCGATCCGATCCGATCCGTTTCGATCCGATCCGATCGGATTAGGGTTGCTTTTTTCATCAACGGATCGGATCGGGTCAGCTTTCATATTTTCGAATCCGATCCGAACAAGTCGAATCGATTGGGTCAGAATCCGATCCGTTTCGACCCGTTGCCCACCCCTAGACAAAAGTTATTGTTGGTTGTAGGCGACGAGGGGTTGGAGATCCAAGGTGTAATACCCAAAAAGAAAATTGTTTACTTTTAAGATAAATTAAGATAATTAATTAAATGTGAAAGATGAAAAAGCAGGGTTAGACAATTAGCATAAACATGATAGTGAGTGAAATTAGACTTGATGCTTTAAGGATATGTCACATCTTACATTTTATTCTTTAATCAATGATATAATTTAAATAAACTTTAATCAAAGAATATTATTAGATGTAAATTGTGATTTTATATGTTAAAGTAGTGAAGCAATAAGAAAGTGTCATGTGCCACTATTAGATTAGTGACTAATTGTGATTAAGGCATATTTAGTGAGTGATTAGAGGACAATTAAGGTTTGTTAATTACGATTAATTAAGTAAATCTTAAGGATTAGCCTGTTACTAATCAAGATTAATTAGATATGCTAAGTATATTTTCAAGACGATAATTAAGGTATTTTAGCAATTAAATGGATAAAGAAGGATAAAATAGTAAACATAATAAGATAAGTTGGACTAAAATGTAAATTCATCCTCATATTTATCCAAAAGAGGAGAGAAATAGCAGAGCATCAGCCATTTTCATGGCTGTTGAGAGAGAGGGAGAAAAAGAACAAATAATGGAGAAAGAGTTTTAGTGAGCGAGAGTTAAAATTGAAGGTGAAGGAGTTGAAATTGGCTTCCAAATCTTTGAGGAAAAGTGTTCATTCATCAAGAATAATGGAGAATTATGTGGTAGTATTTATGTTATGCGTAGATTAGATTAATCGTGATTAAGGATATGATAGTTAAAGAATAATTGTGGTTTTAGAGGATTTATTGATGGTATGATGATTCGCTATATTGATTGCACAAAATTTGGATGTTATGGTAGATGGTTCTATAAAAATGATATATAATCATGTTGTAATGACTTAAGTGTGAATATATATGAAAGATAAGATAAATTGGTGCATGTTGTTCATGTTATACTAAAGTGGTTTAAAAAAAAGTAAAATTTGTCCAGTTTCAAGTTTTGTGTTGACAACTTATGTTAGACTAATCTACTAGCCAAGGCCTTTTACCACGCTAAAATAGACACCTTGGGAGAGATTTTAGCTCTAGAATGAAGGCATTTGAAGTTGTATATAATAAGTTATGATACTTTGAAGTTGCTGCAAAACAGGAAACAATATTTCGGGTTACGAATAATAGTTTGTTTTATTTATAGGTTATGAAGTGATTAAATGACATTGATTATGTGTTGTCTAATTTCTAAAGACCTAAGGTAAGTAATGTGTGTGTTCTGCCTCCTTGGGCCTACACCATGAAGTGTTAGGTTATGTTTGTTTCTCATGACATGAATTATTTAATGATTAGATAGAATATGTTGAATGATGGTATTTAGCTCAAAAATATGTTTTGAAGTGTCAAGTCTGATTGATTTATGAATGTCATGTTTTTAAATAACATGTTGCATTTATGTTAGTATCACAAAGATTTGTTTTATCCTAAAATGGAAGAAGTATATGTCCTTACCAATAATGAAGTATTTAAGCTAATGTAGCTTACGAAATGTTGGAATCGGACTTTACTATGATGTGATGTATTGTTAAGTTTATGTTACACATGTTAATGATGTGCTTGGTACATCCATATTATGCATGTTCACATGCATCACATGCATCATGTTTTTAAGAAAGTTACGAACTATTTACATGCATGAGATTTCATATCAAACAGGATATGAAAATGGTTGTTTTGGGTTGAGCTCGAATAACCAACAAAAGACAAAGATAAAAGAAACAAAGAGAAAGTTATGTAAATGTCATTGGGAAGAGGTTTGAGTTGGTTGTCCCCTTAGGTGGACTAAAGTTTGTGGTCTCTCAACCCTTGTAATCAAGTTGGATGTCTCCTAAGGTGGAATCAAGTTTGTGGCCTCTTGTTCTTTGCCACGAAGCCCCAATGATAATTATGCGTGGAAATTATAAGAAAGAAATACCAAAAATAAAATGAAAAGAAAATCTTTCACAAATTCATATCATGATTCTTGCATTTCATGTTTTACTTACTGAGTACTAGGCTCATAGATGAACTTTGTGGTGTAGATGATGGTAACGCTCAGTTGACGAAGTACTCCCATGATCGTCGCTACGTGGCTATTAGAACGATGTTGTCCAAGCAACGAACATGAGAATTTTTATTGTAATGTATTTGAGAACGATCATGCAAATCATATATTCCTCCAAAAGAGATTTTAATTATAAATGTGTTTCAAAGACTTCCGCTGCTACATTTTACAAATGCATGATCAAAACCAAAAACATTTACCGTCTTTTTATGAAAAGAAAAGTTTAAGAAACGGTACGCTATAGGGTGTTACACAAGGCTAGGTAGAAAAGGGGAATGAATGTAACTTAGTAGTCAAAGGGTCGGTCGGAGGTTTGTGTGAAGTGTCGCAATGGTTAATCGACAAGGGTGCAAATGGTTTGTGTGGACAGTCACGATTGTGACCAAGGCTTCATGTGAAGCGTGACAAGATCATGGCTCGGTTGAGCAGGGGGTGTAAAACCAAGGTAGTGCGGACTCATGTGAACGTGCGGCATTGTGTGGGATCACAACTCGCATACAATCACTTGGTCAGGTGTTGCGCACTCAGCTATGCGCACGAGGGGTAACTTGGGTCATCGGGACTCAACTACGGAGCATAGTCGACGAAGGCAATTGTGGTGCACCTTGGGGGCAAAAGGAAGATGCACACATTGAAATAAATAAGCTCCAATGACGCTGCACATGATGAACGTAGGCGGTAGCAACTGGCTAATGTCAAGCGCTCGTGATGGAATGAAGGGTTGATTCCCCGATTGCTCAATAAACCAAGTGCAGGTGAGATAAAATGCTTCACCTATCAATGTTGCCTTGTTTTAAAAGAGGGTGAGGATCGTCAGCACCAAACTCCAACTTTTGTCAATTTTCGAAGCCCTTTGTTTGACGCCTTTGTCGTCGTGGTGGAAGGAAAACGACAACGGTGGATGTCTCAAGTGAACGAGATGGGAAACTTGATTTGGAAGATAACCTTCTATTCATTATCAAGTCTCAGGAATACAAAATTAGTGCCTCTTATTTATAGGATCATAGGGGCGCGGTTACGAGAAGAGATAAAAGTCGACAATGAACTTGGACTAAGGAGAGTAAATGATACTTATTAGGGAGCAAGAACCTATAAAGAAAATGGCACATTCACGGGTTGCATGTGCCTAGGGGCGGGTTGCGTGCTAAGTGTGCGCTCCTCGCTCGGGCCAACTTGTTCCCATGGTTGTCACGCCATCCATGAGCGAGTATGAAGTCGCTCGCACCACCTCTTCCTCTATTTATCGGCCCTTCATGGTCATCCCCCGCTCATGTGAGGCAATTGATCATGCGGAGGTTGAGTGGCACACGTGACTTAGTCCACTTGGATGGCACGCTCGCACGAGAACCTCAAGTGCAAGGCCTTGAGCCTCGCTAACCAAGGGCCCCTCAACATATGAGGACGATCGATCGCGGGCTCCTCTTCTACCAAGTCAGAAGATATGTTGATATGGCTTTGGGGACGCACAATTGGAGGCTCTTCTTCTTCCGTGTTAGAAGAGATGTAGATGGGGCGCACGAGACTAGACGAGCCTACGCTTGAGCCGTAAATGGTGGACCAAGATGAGCCAAGTAAAACCTTCTCCAACTACCACTTTTTTTTGCGTATCAACTATGTTTTTTGTTTATCATTCATACTAGCCAAAAGTAACTTAAAAGTACTTACATGTTGCTCAAGCAAGAAGTTCTATTTTTTATTGGATGACAAACATATGAAGTCTCACAATAATTGCAAGTTGCCCTTGGATTATTTGGATTATACCGTTCTACGTTTGAGAAATAACTCCTTGCTTTACACATTTTCTTTCCTTTTCTACTTACTGTCTTAAGGCTTTCCATCCTACCATAAAAACTTAGCGAGAACAACAATTAAAACACCCACACAAGAAGTTGAATCTAAGCTCTGCCACACTTGTCGAAAAAAGATTAAAAAAAATAAGAACACTACATCTAACAATGCCAAGTTTATCATGAAATGGTTTGAGTTGCTAGTAAATTAATTAGAGAGAAAGATAAAAATTTTCAAGTTAATGGTTCTATACAATTACTTACCATCCTTTGTTTCCTTTGGAAGCCAAATTTCAAGTAAAAATTATATTTTGGACCTTTTGCAAATAACGAATTTATATGGTAGACAATGTTAGCAGTAACACCAATATTGATAGAGATTTTCATTTAAATACACAAGCTAAAGTCTTCATCGATTCGATTCTCTAGGGCTTTCTAGTTAGTGAAAGAAAGAGAAAAAAGAACCTTCAAACACGGCCAACTATAACGACGGAGAGACAAAATGGACTCAGCACACTGCGATAGGAGATGACAAATTTGCTGAGGGTTGGCTAATGGTCGACCTTTGGCTGAGGGCTGGTAAATCGGTGTGTGAATAAGGGTGAAGGGAACGGCTATGGGGAATGACTGAATTGGAAGAGTTAATAAGTTAGTTTTAGAAAAATAATTTTCAATTTTATTATTTATGTTTTTAACTTTTGGGTTTGTAATGTTAATGTTAATCTAGTTAAGTTTGGTTTACTAGAACATTTTTTATTTTAAACGAGAATTGGACCGAAATTCTGGATTTTAACGATTAGGTGTCCTTATTGGGTTTGATCATTTTGCAACCGAGTCAAAACTGAACCAATGCATCTGTTTGAATCGGTTTCTCCAATTGGATCGGAGTGATTTCCACTACTACCTATCATCTCGTCTTTAGTTAATTTTAAGATATTTTTTAATTTGGTTAGCAATTTTAATAAATTAGGTAAATTTTAACGAATTATAGAGAAATAAAAAATATTATAAATAAATTTACCGTTTTAACTCAATTAACTTGAGAGAAAATAAATTTTTTTTAGCAAAATATAATTTTTTTATTGCCATTAATAGATGAATTATAACTAAATTGATGAAAATTGTTAAAATTAAAGAAAAATACGATGATAGTATGTGTGTTAAAATTATAGTATAGTTTAATGTGTAGATTGACGACTGCCAAAAATATGAGGTAACTTCTGCAATAATCTCCGTAAGTTCAGCAATAAATGGACATTTATCCTTAAAAATATTGGGAGTCTCCCACCGCGGTAAGTTTCACTTATCGACTTCACTTTAGCAGATGTATCATGTTACATTATTTCTTTACTCTTTTATCATAGGATTTAAATATGAGTTTCACAATCAATAAGTATCATAAACCTAAACATAAACATGTCATGTTTTTCATAAAACATTTATTGTTTCATGTGGACTTTCTTAGGTTTGACATCTTAAATAAGTCAAAAAATGATTTTCTAACAACTCGCACGAAGGAGAGATAATAATAAAATATAATCTCAATATAAACATGTAGACAATCAGCATGATACAATTCATAATAGACTCTATCAAAGAATTCATGTACCATATCATTAAACATCAAAAGCCTAGCACCCTATAATATAAGTCTCCAAATATAAAACTACATGTGATGTTACTTACATTTATTCCTTAGCTTAGCTCAATGACACAGTTGAGAATGCCTCAGCAGTCGATAAACCTATATCATGGAAATACATTCAGTAAAATTTTGCATAATGAAATATTTGGGTCGACTTAGAATTCCTATAATTTTTGTTATAGGCACCCGAGTTAGGGCTAAAACCTATTAAATGTAGTTAGTAGCTTTCTTTTTAGTCATTACAAAATTCTCTAGTTTTTCCATATTTTGCAGAAACCCTAATCATTAAGAGATTTCAAAACTCGTCTTAATTTCTATTAAAACTTTGTAGAATTGCTCAAGTTCATACAATGTCAATAACTTCTTGTTAGTTGCACAAGGGTTAACAGAAAAAAACTGATGAAGACAGATTTGCAAGGAATTGGAAAGTGACTTTGAAGAGGAATAACTTCTTATGCAGGTGACGCTAAAGGATAAATGTTTTATGGAAGGGATATTAGGAGGTGGTGAGAGATGCCTTCAATGAAAGTTGTGCAGAGAACACAGAAGGTCGACTGTGGGACAAGGGTGGCAAACAGGTTTTGGGTAGGGTGGTCGAGTAGTGACTGGGTGGATGTATAAACTTTTGGTCTGAACGAGTGAAGATTTAAAATTTTGAGCGAAACTTACCAGATGACAGTAGAACCAGATTTCGTTGCAGTTGGTTGTACGAAACACGAGGGTCGATAATTCACAAGGAATGATTGAGGGAAGGGGGCCGATTGGATGAGTTGATTGTAAACAGTATAATGGGTGATGCTAAGCGGTTGAAATGGAAAGTAACTCTGTAATCTTACACTTAATACCCTCTTGCCTGAAGTTTGAGAAGATTGCAGGAATCTCCTACTCGAATCAAGCAGAAACTACAAGAGAACTTACACGCACAGGGATATGACTCACCTGGTTAAATGCAAAGGATATTTGGAAGATGCCTCAACGCAAAAATCAGGTTAGAGCTTCAATATTCAAGGGTTAACCAACTTGTACAAAATGAGCTAGAAATGGCTTATATAGCCACCAAATACAACCACTTGATAAAAAATTACTAGACAAATTAAACTAGCCGAGGTGAGTCAACCGGCAACCCATTTAAGGCTCTACATGTCTTTCAAGTAACTTCTCCTTGGTGATGGAGGTGAGCTTGCCGGTAACGTAGAAGAAAGGAGGGACGTGGGAGACCTTAACTCTTTACAAAAATGATGGCAATCGTGGGGTTATGTGAGGTTAGGTGCATGGGTTGTACCCATTTCATGCCCCCATGACTATCCACTTCACTTGGTTAAATTTGCACTCAAGGAAACATGCTCTCCCTTCTTGTCATGTATGGGTGAGCTCCAAACACTTTAAGTTGTCCTTCAAAAACATGGTCATCGACCATAAGTGATGGCATTGATATGATAGGTGAGTTGAGTGCATGGTTTGCACACACAAGTTAACATCAATTCTCCATTTCACTTGGGTAGATTTTCACTCCAAGAGGCATGATCCACGTCTTTGTCACGTAAGGGGTGCTGCCCCATCGTGAATTGCCTTCCAAAACTATGCTTGGCATCCAAACAAAGGGGACCAAACCGTGCAACTCCGGCTAGTTAGTTTGGGTTGGTTCAGCAACAAAGGAATGGGTCAAACCAGTGAGTTAATGTGGTTGATCACTTTTCTATGTATGATATGATAGGAAAACCTTTTGTCCCTTAGCATGACTTCCTTCTCTCCTTGCTTGGTCAAGCATTCTTCCACAAAATGAACAAATAAATTAGAAAGCTTGCGGCTTTAATTCCTTGTGATGACCCCTCTCGGCTCTTCCTCATTTTGCTGCTTTAATTCCTTGGGACCCTAGTTATGCATATTCGTGTCTTTTATTCACCTTCTTCTGTATAAACCTTAGTTTAACTGAATAAGAATGAAAAGAAGTTACATTATCGCTATCACGACCTTAAACAAAGGTATAAGATTGGTGGCTCTTCTTAGCTTCGATGTATTCTCAGCCTCCTGAACATATGGTGGGCACGGGCTAGTTTTGACCGGTTCCGACAGTGTTCAAAACATGGCCCATTACCTACGGGTATTTTTCCACAAAACCGGCACCGGGAATATGAAAACCAGCACCGAACCGGCATCGAACCGTGAATGTCGGTTCGGTGCCAGTTTTCAACTGTGACGGTTTTTATAAAAAAAAGGTCTGTAATTCGACCAAGAAAATCATCAATTAAATATAATCAAACTACCCAAACAACAAATGATAATTCAAAATGTAAGTCTCGAAAAAATTATACTTCTCAAAATCGTATCTAATCAAATAAAATTAAGTTGATCATCAATTAAGAAATTGCTTGATCATCTTCAATGTCCAAAAGTACCATCAATGGCGTAATCTACAAAAAAAAATGAATCACATGTTAAACATAAGCAATTAGATATAATGAAACTGAATTCATCCTAACCGAACAATAGAAAAACAGCAAAAAAAGTTCATCCTAAAAAATTGAACCTAACCGAAGAACATAATCAACTGTCACGGGTATTTTGTGAATTTTCATCATTCATAGAATTCATCCTACAGAACCTAATCGGACAATAGAAAAACAGCAAAAAAATTTCAAAAAACGGAACCGTACCTGACAATAAACAAAAAACAGCAACCAAGTTCCAAAAGTTTGCATAAATTATCCAATTTCTACCTAAAAAACTGAATGTTTTACATTCACCTAACAACAAACATTAACCGATTTAAAAAACAGCAACCAAGTAATCAAACTCGGAGAAACATTAACCGATTTAAAAAAATAGCAACCAAGTAATCGAGCTTGGAGAAACACTTACCGAATGTCGAGCGGGTGCAGGCGTCGAGCGTGGTGGGGGCGTTGAGCGTGGTGGGGGCGTCGATCAGAGCCGTAGAGGTGAGGTGAGGGCGTCAGCTGCCAAAGCTGGTGAAAATCTGAAAATGGAAGGAATGAAATTATGTTTAAGTTTTAGTTTAGTATTTATAGGGTGGTTTTTTTTACGGTTCAACGGTTTAGCAGTTTTTCGAAGCATAAACCGTTGTCCGGCCCGTGGTTCACGATTTTTTCAAAATAAAACTGTTACCATAAATTTATTATAATAGAACCGGCCTGGCCTGGGAAGAACCGGCAGGTTCCGGTTTACCTACGGGCCCGGGCCGGTTTCGCCCACCCCTAATTTAAATAGATGCTTTTTTATTTTTGCCTTAAAAGGACGACCACTTCTGTATTTTTATAATTTTGACCACTTAGGTATCAGTTGATTTGTATTCGACCAATGCATTATTTGTTTAAACTCGAGAGCAACAAGTGTCGACCTCTTTCTTTAAGTTTTGACTGAATCTTGTATGAGAGCCGCATGAAGTGTCGATCGAATCTCTTATCTTTGGAGACCCGAGAGCACGTGTCCACCATTTTAACTAGCTCAACAACAATTTTTATCATCAGAGAACCCGAGAGCAACACCTGTCGATCATTTCCACCTATGCGATTTATGCAAAGTTGAAAGGGTACGAGGCCATCTTTATGCAAAGTTGGAGGCTTGGCTCTGCTGACAATGTTCTTAGTCACCGCATTCCACCTATGCGATTTCCACGGCATTCCAAATTTGAAGTGGAAGTCAAAATGGAGTTATTTAAATACCTCAGCCGTATTATTTATTTTAAAGTAATGTATCGTCACCTAATACTAATACTCTCTTTTTACGAATTATAAACCATTCAATTAAAAAATGAAAAATGATGTTATGTGGTGGAATCCTAGCACGCCACGTCAAACGTTGTGCCCCTTTCTGATTGGGCGTTGTGCCATCATGCGTTGTGGTTCCCATCCTTGATCGACGTTACAAATTGCTTTGATTTAAAGAAAAAATAACTAATAATAACTTGACACGTAATAACTTTACACTACCAATAAATTGTTCAAATTGCTTTGAACATAGCAACGATCTGATGTGTTAAGGGTAAACATGACATTACCTCGCACAAACTAACCAATTATAACTTGACACTTCTGACAAGAGTTGGCAGCCGGATACGCGTTATATTCGTGAGGCCCCTCCGTCTTCGTTCTTCTGACTTGAAGCTTCTCCCACTTCCCTCCCTGCCATTACCATCTTCAGGTTGGTTTCTGAGTTTTGGATCTTCATTTTCTCAACTTTTATAGTGGCTCATGTTTTCTCGTTGCTTGAACGGGCGAATGTTTGTCCGTGATCCGGTTGTGTGATTGACAGATCGAAAGAGATTTTAATTTTCAGTTTCCATTGCCTGCGTAGATACTTAGACGACACTTTTCCCAATTATTTTCTCTGTGAATGCTAATTAGATTAGATGGCTTTGTTTGGTTATGCTGCTTCTAAAGAAAAGTTGCAAGTAAAAGCTCTTACCCCTTTTGTGGGCATCTCAATCCGACGGTGTTTTTTTGGTTCTCTGTGTTGAATTCATGATTTTTAGGCATTATATGTCTTAGTAATTGAAACTCTTGTTTATTCATGAATGTACTAGAAATTAGACGTTTGAATAAGTTACGGATGTGGTTCTTTTACAAGTTGGACTGTAAAGTCTATAGTCATTTCCTTTGAAAGTGGTTGATTTAACATCACTGGATGTTATAGGTTGCTGTTATGGCACCGACCATCCAGGAATCAAATAAAGTTGAGTTGCAGGGCCATAACTATTCTCGCCCACCACTGAATGAGAGGATACTCTCATCAATGACCAGGAGATCTGTTGCTGCGCATCCTTGGCATGATCTGGAGATAGGTATGGTTCTTTATTTCATGGTATCTTGCTTACTCAATCTTGGCGAAGGAAAGTAAGTTACTGACATCTCATTATCCGTGTTCTGCAACTGCAGGACCTGGAGCTCCTGCAGTCTTCAACTGTGTAAGGAAGCCTCCGTAGATTTCCATCTGTAGTACATCTTAGCACATGTTTTTTCTTCTTTAAATCATATTGATCTAGTTCCTGGACAATTCATCTTTCCGTGGTAATATTGTTATGATTGTGTTTCTTATATCCCGTTCTACTTGATTTAAAACATGCACTTCAAAAATATAACGCCTAAGATTTTGTTGATGAAAAGCTGAAACGGGCCAAATTTTATTAAGGTCTTGCTGGTTTCCTTTAGATGCGTTCATTGGAGTTCTGTTTGCTCCGTTATTTTAGTTAAAGAAGAGCAAATAACTATTTTTTGGTCAATTAAAAGCATTTCACTGTGCACGTTCAAGTTTCTTTCCTACAAGAGCTTCTTGTTTGGTTGAGGAATGAATCTTATCAGATGTTAATTAAATTTGCAGTTTTGGGCTATCTATGATGTGTTGTACAGTTGGTCATTGTATTGTTGCACTCCTATATTTTTGTGTATAAGAAGAGAATCAAGAAAATAAAAGGAGAAGCTTGGAGGGAAAGTGATAAATTACTGAAAGTCAGTTATCCGAACACAAAGTTGTTACAATCAAACACAACAACGATTACAGACTCAAACAAAAACACAACAGAAAAATTGTCTCACAAAATAGGTTTTCAAGACCCTGTCGTCTCCACTCAGAGTTTTCCCTCCCCCCACTCTGGTACAAACTGCCCCATTTAGTCCCCATAACTGTTACTGACAGATAATGCTATCTTTTCCCCCATTTCTCTGCATTCTTTTGAGGCCTCCTATTATAAGTAAATCTTATAATAGGTTTAGTTGTATTAGGGGAAACAGATAGGGTAATAAAGGAAGAGGAAGAGATGAGGGTATCTGAAAAATTGTAATTAAACAGTGAGTGTGGAAAGCATAGCTGGATTCTTGAAAATCCAGAGCTTATTTAGTTCTTTGGTGATTTTATCCCAATTTGAGTAAAAGAAGATTATGATTCGTTGTCAATTTCGTAGGAATTCTTTTAAATTCTTATCATATTGATATTCAGATTTTTTTCCATAACTAGTTGAATCTGAATAATTTCTTTATCTCTGCTTGTGCTCTAGAAGAGATCTCACTAGACATTTCAAATGATTTTTCGGGAGGTGAAGTCTTTATTTAGTTTGTAAATACTATCACCCATAATTAAATTTGGAATACTTATGATTTATAAGCTAACAAACAAATGCATTATCATCTCCTACGCACCTAGAACTAGAATTTTTTATCTGATTGTTCCCGAGAATCAATATGCAGGTGGTTGAGATAGGAAAAGGTAGCAAAGTGAAGTACGAACTTGACAAAAAAACTGGTCTGATCAAGGTAGCTATTGTCTTTTTAATTGATGATGGTACTTCATTTATTTCTCTCCTCTGATGCCAATGGTGTCCACTTGTTCAGGTTGATCGTATACTTTATTCATCAGTCGTGTATCCACATAATTATGGTTTTATTCCGCGTACCCTCTGCGAGGACAATGACCCCATGGATGTCCTAGTTATAATGCAGGTACTGAATTTCACATTTTGTTTCTACTACTGTAATAATAGTTCTTTATATTCTTTTTACCATGCACTAACTTGGAACTTTCTCACCACTGTGATTTCAGGAGCCCGTTGTTCCAGGATGCTTTCTCCGGGCTAAAGCCATAGGTCTCATGCCTATGATTGATCAGGTAACAACTTATTAGATTGATATTTTTTGCTGTTGCAGTTCGAAAGTTTTGTTCATTGGAATTCAGGATGAAAAAGATGACAAGATAATTGCTGTGTGTGCTGATGATCCTGAGTACAGACACTACAATGACATCAAGGAGCTCCCACCCCACCGATTGGCCGAGATCCGCCGCTTCTTTGAAGAATGTATCCTTCTTTTACTTTTAACACATGCCTAGAATTTTCTATTAAATATATATATTTCTCGAGAACCATATGAGATGAAACTTCGAACCATCCTTGACAAAACCACGGACAAGAAAAATGAGAACAAAGAGGTTGCGGTGAATGACTTTCTGCCAGCATCTGCTGCCGTCGAAGCAATCCAATACTCAATGTGAGACATAATCTTGATCATCATATGCACTTGAAAGCATAATCTTCTCAAGTAATTGTCTGTTTGTTCAGGGACCTGTATGCAAGCTACATAGTGGAGGGCTTGAGAAGGTAGCGAATTGCTTATTGAAGTCATCGATAATTGCTAAACTGAAGAGCACGATGTAGTCGTCTTATGGTACACTTTTCGTCATGCTATTTGTAATTGTTGTCTTACATTTTCTGTACCCTCTTGTGCGGTGAAACACTGTTAGCTTGGATATAAGTTCTACTTGCATTGAAGTTGTTTTATTGTTATTTAATAACATAGAACTGGGTAATATTGTCTTGTCCGTTGAAGAAGACGATGAACTCCTTCCCAAACTCCTCCAGTTTGGATGATCTCCTCCTACAGACTCTCATGGAAAGGCTCAAAACCCGACCTCCCACCTCCAACACCTTCCTCTCCAAGTCCCTCGAGGACCTTCCCTCAAATATCGCTTGGGCATGGATGACGATGAAAACAAGACCCCTCTTGCTAGAGAAGAATCCAAGCTCGAGAAAGAAATTATCTGCATAGTTCTCTCGCGAAACATGGATTCCCTGAAACCTAATGATGTGCCAAGGTATCGGACAACACAACACGAACGGTGTGGAATTGACGAAACGAAGAACAAACTCTACAATCTTACACTTGTATCCCTCTTGTATGAAGTGAGGAGCAAGTTACTAATTTCGCAACTAGCAACAAGATAATAAAACTTACAAACACACGGATACTACTCACCGGGTGAAATGTAAGGCTGTTTGGAGGATTCCTCAACAAACTAAAAGCAGCAAATGCTCTGGATACTATATGTTCAACAACCCCTTACAAAATGATCTAAGGAAGGCTTATATAGCCTCTGAATTACAGTCATCACGTTTTTGCTTCAATTCTAGTTAAAACACGTTAACAAAAAGTATGTTGCAAAGTATTTTTCAGATGAAAAGTAGTGTGAATGCTCATAGATGGTTTCCTCTCATTGTGGGCTAGTAGGTTGCTTGCTCACATGTGATTGGAAGAGTTGGAGGTGATAAGAAGAATGAAAGCCTTTCACTAAATAACTGCAAAGATGGTGGACTGGCATGGATTTTGTTGAAATCTGATTGGATGAGGAAAATGTGATAAAAGGCTGAAAGCTTATCAAGGGATGGCTGAATTTTAATGTGAAAAACGGATTGGTTAGAAGGGAACAAAATGAGACTTGCAAACTTTCATCTGATTGCCTGAAAAAGGATGTAACTTGGTAACACTAAAATAGTAGCCGCAAAAGAGATTGTGGGACCCAGAAGCAGCTCTCCACCTCATGCTTGGTCTTAAAACATGGTGGACAACAAAAAAACGTGTGAGTTGTTCATCAAGGGTAGATTAGTTCGACCGTCATTGTGCTCGATATTCCGGTGGCTTGGCTGGACCAATTATATTGCTGCCAAGTAATCAAATGGTATGGCAATTCCTTGTCCTTTGGGTAGCTTCTTTATCTCTTACATTCTCCAAATATTTACCTACAAAACGAGCAAACAAGTTAGTCAATTTGCAAGTCTGGCTCCTTGTGATGATTCTTCTAGGGTCCTCTTCAATTTGTGCCAACAGTGGCACATCACCTAACTCAGGCCGGGCTATGGCTTTTGGCGACCACCATATTTGCGTTGGATTTCACGGGGAAAATGGCTCCTATTACAGGGTGTGGGAGTGGCACATGCATTTAATGTTGTTTTATGAAGAAAACGGGTTTTCGCATAAGTATATTTATGGAAACCACTTCGAGAGACTGCAAATGGAATGTGACTTATGTGCTAGAGGGAAAATTTATGCGACACCAACGACTTATTGTAGCGAGAAAAATTGGATTTCAACTAAACTTCCCATCGCAATGAATTTGGTCTAGAATAGTCACGTGAGTTGTGATTTTGAGTTGTATTCTAGTTGTCAAAGTCCGGGGGCTTGTCCAAAATGCATGTTGTCCCCCATATTTCTTTACTTTTAGTCTTTCACTTATATTTTTTTCTTTTTCTTTTTACTTTATATTTGTTGCAAGTGATTCCTCCCCACTATGGTATGTTTACTTTTGTCATAGTGAAGGTGATACATATTGTACTTTAGGGGAAAATGTACGATCGCACAAAGATCTTATCATATCTTGTAATTTGCTATCAATTACTAAAAAAATTTTACACTCTCTTTATACACAATGACGCCCGTTCGAGTGGTCGTTCATGTTGTTTGTTAGTTTCTTTACTTTTTCACTTGTATTTCTTTTTTTTGTTTTTACTTTATATTTGGAGCAAGTAATTCATCACCATCATGATACGTTTACTTTTGCCATAGTGAAGGTGACACATATTGCACTTTAAGAGAAAATGTATGATCCCACAAAGATCCCCTTACAAATTCTTGTATTTTTTTGTCAATTAATAAAAAAAAAGTTTTTCGCTCCCTTTATATGCAATGACGCAAGTTTTAGATAATCTTGCTCACTCATATTTTGCCTGCTAGTCAAAAAAATTTGCGCCAATGACATTTACACTTGGTGTTGTTGGCACACTTATTAGCTAATCTATTGTGATTGTGGGTCCTGGATGACCTTAACTTTACAATTAGTATTAGAGTGTTAGCTCAAATTGTGAGAAACAATGTTGATTTTGACGGGAATGACAAATTCCTCGTCCGAACAACTCAAACAAATCCACGAGTTAGAAGAAAAATTACTCGATATCCAAGAGATACTAGATAAGATTCGACTCTTATGGGAGCGAATGAAGAAGATGGAGGAATTTCCTCATGAACTAGCTGTTGTTCAAAACATAATAGATGCAATACTTGGATCGCGTTGAGGACTTCAAATCTCGACAAGAAAAGGGAAAATTTGTTGACACTAGAGAGAGCTCCAACGCAGCCATAGTCGTGATCATAGATCACATCAACGAGGTCGATGCAGCTCATCCTCGTCTGTCAGAGAATGTCACCCATTTGATTGCAGATTTTAAAGTCATGTTTAATTCTCTCAAGGCAAAGATAGCCAAGATCAATATGAAGCCGAACATAACTATGAGTCCCATTGGAAATGAACCTCAAACTCAAGCTGCTGCTGAATATGGGTGAACATTCCAAGGCAAAATCTTTCGGATGAGTTCGCGATGCTAAAGAGATAGAAAACTTCATCTTGGATATGGAATAGTATTTCAAAGCTACCAAAACAGATGAAGACTCAAAAGTAACCCTTGCTACAATGCATCTGACTAGCGATGCAAAACTTTGATGAAGATCAAAATACCACGACATATGTAATAGTGACTGCATAATCAACACATGAGAGGAACTGAAAAGCAACTAAAACATCAATTCCATCTGAAGAAGGTCGAGTTCAGCGTACGCCGATTACTCAAGGATCTAAAACATACTACGTGCATACGATAATATGTCAAACAATTTTCAAGCCTTATGAACAATATAAGAGATATGTCTAAGAAAGATGTAATCTTCACATTTACGAAGATCTAAAGCCATGGGCTAGAACAAAGTTGTATGAAAGTAGGGTGCAGAGTCTTTTAAGCGCACTCGCTCCCGCAGAGCGGTTAATGGACTACTCTAGTGAGAACCCAAGAGAAAAGAAGAACACACATAGTAGCTTCAATTCTCCAAACTTGCAGAAGCAAAACATCGGTACTGATGAAAAGAAACTATTTATCCCTCGAGAAACATACGAAGCTGAGGACTTTCGGCAACATGAGATTGCTAAACAAGCCTATGTCATATTTTTTTTTGTGAATGGCCACATTGGGTAGCTGAATGCCTGCATCGAGCAGCCCTCACTATCTTACAAGCTTTGATACATAAGGACAACGCAGTTGAAGGCGATATTGAAGAACTAGGCGAACTTGTTGAAGTCGGTCTATGACCTTCTTGCTTATGCCGAAAAGACCTTGGAAAAGTGTTTCTTTATTCTTCATCTCAAATCTGCCATATCCTATTGACTCTAAAGCAATATTGGTGTTTCTTTCTTTATTTTTCTAGTTGTTCATAGGTTTAGTAAGATGACACATTTTATTGCATGCTTAAAAACTAATGATGCTTCACATGTTGCGGATTTATTCTTTAAGAGATTGTTTAGTTTCATAGCATACCAAAACATATTGTAAGTGATAGAGATGTTAAATTTTTAAATAACTTTTTGAGAAATTTATAAAATAAGTTAAGCACTAAACTATTATTTTTAACTATAGCACAATTACAAACGGATTGAAAGAGCAAGATAGTTAATGGAACACTAACTACTCTATTAAAAACAATTATTTCTAAGAATTTGAAACCCGTGGTAAAAGTAGAGTCGGCAATCGAGTCGACTTGAACGAGCCGAGCTAGAGATTTTTTTGTTCGTAGAGTCTGTCTAGCTTTTCAAGCCAAATCTATCGAGTCTGTTGAGCCTATGCAAGCCGAGCTTGTCGAGCTGTTTTCTAAAATTTTTGGCTCGAGCCGGCTCGCGAGCTTCGAGCCTATTCAAGACGAGCCCAAGCCGAGTCGATCGAGCCTAACATACGTAAATATATTTATTATTTAAAAAAAATACATATCATTGAGATTAAATTGTACAAATTCTAAGAAATTACAAGTGTAAAAAATTACATATAAAATATGCAAGTGTAAAAAATTACATAAAGTTACCGTTTAGAACTTAATAATTTTTTAATTATAAATTCTTAAATTCCTCCACTAAATCATCATCTCGTTGTTGGTTTCTTATAACTGCATCGCTCTACTCCTTCAAGCATACGAGATTCGGTGCAAGATTTTCCTATCGATCGTCGTACACTTGTCCACCTGCACTAAAAGCAAACTCAGGAGTTACAGTAGAAACATTAGGTATTAGTAAACTGTGTGTCATTTTAAAAAGAATCGGGTATACGACCGTGTTATTTTTCTAACCACCCAAAATATCAAATGCACCATCACAAGAAAGTCGATAACGAGTGTCTAAATAAATGTCGACTTCATTCTTATCAGAACTATAAGAATGAAAGTCGATATCAATTTCTTCATTAATTGTATCCATACAGTTTAGTGGTTGTCCAAAACGGCAACCACCACTAAAACTAGACACGACATGAGACAAAAAAAATGAACGAGAAGCACTATATTTACGTCGGTAAGAAGCAAAAAAATTAAAAAGATTATTTTTTAATGAAGGTATCGTAACTACAGACATTAGCTCTAAGTTATTAGAAATTATATCAAACATCAATTTAAATATTTAATGTTATATCTATGACGCATAATGCAAGCAAATGAAAAAATATTAGGTATGTCAAGCCAATACTTTTTAAATTTTGTTTCCATTTAACGATTTCAGCAAATTCATCTACTTTTTTATATATCTCGAAAGTACACGTTAAGTTTACAACTATGAGAAGAACATGATGCGTAGTCGAGTAATAAATTTATGAACATTCTTTAGTAACTTCAAAAAATAATTTCAAAAAATCAAGAAATAAATTAGTCATATCACAATTACAACTATCTAAAGTAATACCTTGTATTTTTTTACTAATAAAATCACAAATGACATTCCGGTACAGTTTAGCATTTTTGAATATTAAATAAATAGAATTCCACTTTATTGATACATCTGTTTTTAATTTTCTAGGTCAAAGATTAGTAGCTTTATCAAATTCTTTATACTCTTGTTGTCGAGTGTTAGAAGAAATAATAAAAGAAATTGCACTTCTAATTGTGTCACTATACAGGAAAATAAATTGCATGACATTTTTAATAATTAAATTTAAAATATGACAAACGCAATGCATATGAAAAAAATGAAGATTGACAACTATCAAATTGAAATAATCTTTTAAATTACAAAACACAAACATCGTTAGCGGAAATATTATCTAAAGTAATACTAAAAATTCTATTATATCTCTAATATTATATTCTTGTAAAATATTCGCAATGTATCGATAAAATGTTATACCATTATGAGGCTATTCACAACTACGAAATCCTAATATTCTTGTATGAAGTTGTCATTTCTCATCAATAAAATGAGAAGTTACGATTATATACCTGAGTGCATTAAGTACACTCCATAAGTCAGAAGTAATACAAATACACATAGTAAATGCATGAGAGAATAAAACAATTAATTCATTTTCATATAATGTATATTTTAATGATGTCACCTCGCAATGTACTATGAAGAATACGTCTAAAACTAGGGTTAATATATTCTCTCATAAATTGTTCAATAACTCCGTTATCAAACGTCAATAGTGGTACCTCCTTTTGTGCTACATATTTTGCAGCACTTTCTCGTAATCTTTCGTGTAAATACACAAAATTTCCTCCACCATCAGCACTTAATTGTAATTGGGTAAAATCTCTCGTTAACTCATGTGCGTGATATTTTTTACAATGCCTACCAATAGTGCTATTGGTAGATTTGTACGCATAGTATTTTGCACAAAATTTGCATTGTGTCATATTTTTTATTTTTTCTCATATTTGTATTTCTTTTGATTCAAAATATTTCCAAACATCAGACGTTTTAGATTTTTTAGATTTCTATGAAGATGTGGTTGCATGTGCAGATATGTGACCAATAGAAAATACATGATTACCTGATCCAATTTCTTGAATGTCGTCATCATCGGAAGGAAACGAATCAAATTGGACGCAATATGCATTCATATCGATACAAAGTAATAATAAATAATTTTATAAATTGATACCGTTCACCAATTACTTGATGATGACTTGTACGTGATACTAAATATTTGTAATTCAACAAATACGAGCCTGCCAAAATTTAAAAAAAATAGTTCATAAAACACATTAACGACAAACGAAAACTTAACAATCAAATTATACATATACCTCATTAAGTAACTTCTAATTTCTTAGATAAAAATCAAATACGCATGAATAAATTACTAAATATTTCTAATTGCTTATCTTTTTTTGCATTGTTGAAGAACATCGAGTTTGATATACATTTTGTTCTTTTCATATACCTTCTTAAAGATTGACGTGTCACCGTTAAGTTTGGTTAATTTTTTACACAATTTTTTTAAACTTTCGGTTTGTTAGTCTATTATTTTTTTGTGGTTCGGTTTACATTACGGGTGGGCACGTCTGGATTGAGCCAGTTTTGAGGTGAATCTAAATCGGTTCTGAGAAATACAGGTCAGTTCCATATTTAAGAAAAATAAAATATGATAATAAAAAATATATTTTAGTCGAGTTTTAAGTGATTTGACCAGATTTGAAACTAATTTTAAATTTATATATAATTTTATTTGATCTTAGGTTAATTTTTTATTCATGGTTTGATTCCTAATTTCACGACTTTAAAAAATTAGAACCAATAACCCGTTCCCAATCCAGTTTTGCCCACACATAGTTTAGAGTTCGGTTCTGGTTTTGATTCAACCTAAATACAGAAGCAAAAAATAAAAAAATATTCTAAAAAGCAAATAAAAATTATTTTTAATACTTTTTTAATTTGAGATTGAATTTAATTAAAATTTTCTATTAAAAAGTGATTTTTGCTAATTTTATTTTGATTTTTTATAATAATAAAAAAAGTCATCAAACTATATAATTTTTGAAAAAATGACCATGAAACTTGGAATATATACAAAATTGACCATCATTCGTGAGAGGTTAGTTTTGTCAATTTTCAAAGTCGACGGTTGATGGCTAAAAAACGGGTTAGTTTGATGGCTTTTTCAATTCGTAGTCTAAATTTTTATCAAAAAAATATTATTTTTTTCGGAAATAGAAAAGTCGACGGTTGCTGGTTAGGGTTAGTTTTTAACCAACCCTCTTCCTATAACCTCGAGTCGACGGGTCTTATTAATCGAGCTTGACTAGGCAGCCCATTTCACTCAGTTAGTGGCGTGGCACTTGATTATTGGTTAATCCATTTCAACTAACTTTTAGAATATAAAAATCAAATCGATAATAAGTACTGTGAGCTACACGGTGTTTTTCTCCGGAGTCCTCGCCATCGGAGCAGTTGATTCTTTTTGCTCTTTTTTCTCATTTTTCTTCGCTGATCGTTCCACCTGCGGGAAAGACATGGTCAGCTTTCTACTTGCTTTTCTCTCTTGTATCAAATCTGATTTTGATTTTGATGTCCATCTGATCCTAAATTAGAAAATATATGAATCCTCTGGTTGAAAATGGTCTGGCCTCACTTCAGGTCTCGCTGTTCTTACATTCAGTTCTTACGACAGCCAAACAGAGTTTTATCTTCGCTATTGTTATTTTACCCCTAATTTTGAGGTTTGATCTACTTTATTCAATTACCGATACGGATTTTGTTGGAGTTAATCTGTGTGGATTTATAGTTTGTAAGCTGTGCGTTGCCTGCTTACGGATCAGATTCTTTTTGTAAGTGCTTTTAAATCAAATCAATTCTGTATTGGTTGAAAGAAAATTGAAGTAGCTACTAAATCGTTCCAGATTGTTAAAATTTAGGTCTCGCAAAGTCTTGCAAACGGGAATTTCGTAAAGATTGTTTACTTTCCCTAGATCTACTATGATTTGTATGGGAATAAGTTTTTGGTCAAGTTTTTCTTTTAATAGATGGAAATATCCAATTACATATATTTTATGTATAATGGATGTGAACTATATTTTCTTTCTTATTTGAATGAACTTCAATATGATAAGCTGAATTAAGCTTTTCATTGAAGTTCTTGCAAGGATCTTGTCTCAACAGTTATTTGATGACATACAAGTTGAAATGAGAGATGAAAAAGAATTAGTCAATAATTAATTCCTCTATTGCAATTTTACATATAATAGACAAGATTTGGTGATTGGTTTTCTTCTAGTGTCTATTCAGGAAATGATGTATTGAGTTCAGGACATAGGTTGTATGAATAAAATAGAGTACATGAGTGTGCCATCTCCTTTTTGTTTTTTTAAAAACGATGATTGGATTCAGAAAATTTCAATTCAATATATAAGTTTCTTAGAGTTTACCTTTTGTTGGCAAAAAAATGTCGTCTTTTGCTTTTGGACTTGATTGAGTGTCATGGACTTGTTTCATTTACCAGGCCAATGCTGCATCGGGAATGGCTGTGAATGATGAATGCAAGTTAAAATTTCTAGAGCTGAAAGCAAAGAGAACCTACCGCTTCATTGTTTACAAGATTGAAGAAAAACAAAAGCAAGTTGTGGTTGAGAAGGTTGGTGAACCAGCACAAAGTTATGAGGATTTTACTGCATCCCTTCCTGACAATGAATGTCGTTATGCTGTTTATGATTTTGAGTACTTTACTGCCGAAAATGTCCCAAAGAGCAGGATTTTCTTCATTGCATGGTAACGCCATTTCCATCCTTCCAAATTTCTAAATATGTTTTGAACCTTGCTTTTACTAGTGTTATTTTGATATACTGTCGTTATGCTGTTTGAGATACTGTTGTTTTGAACCGTCTGTTGTTTCATTGCAGGTCCCCTGACATTTCAAGGGTGAGAAGCAAGATGATATATGCAAGCTCGAAAGACAGGTTCAAGAGGGAGCTGGATGGAATTCAAGTAGAGTTGCAAGCAACCGATCCAAGTGAGATGGGTCTTGATGTTTTCAAAAGCCGTGCCAATTAAACACGAAATAGACTTGCATGGTGAGCAGAATGTTTATGTTTTGTGGGATAACGAGCTTGGGTTACAATGAAGTCGATTAACTTCAGGCTCGTCTATTCGTCCTGCATAAGAATTGTGGTTTCTAATATAATATTATGTGATTTGGCTATCCAAGTAGACGTGTGTTGATTGGCTTTTTATGATGACAGGGTATTATACATTACAATATGAATTTCTGTGGGGATTTCACAATATTTTACTTATATGGCAACTTCAATTCGATAGAAATGGGGAATTTGTGACACTAATGTCTAATAATGTCTTATGGATTGCTGCAACTTGCTAGGATCATATAAAAAAACAATGATTCATAATGAATGAAATGCATCATTATGCTTAAGATAAAATATAGGGCATATAAATAGATGTCTTTTGTTATTGGTATCTTAAACTTTGAATTCGAATCAGAAACAAGGATGCAATTTTTCATATAAAATTTTTAATTTTATCAATTAAAACTTCAAAGTATAAATATATTTCAATCAATACTTCAGATATCAACAAATACTGTGTTATCAGGTTAGTTGAGCTTTATATATCCTTCGGAGTATGTTTTCTTGTATAATGTATTGCTTTATATTAAAATGACGAAGGAGAAAGAGTAGACTTGAAAGCATTTGAAAAGTGAATGTTAGATAGGGCTTAATGAACGAAAATTTAAAGATATAGTGTTTGTTTGTAATGTTCTAAAATTTAGTACGTCAATTCATATTAGGACAACGCAGACGTCGAACCTAGACTCTTGTACTAAATCTATCATTTCTGAGTCAACTGAGTTATGCATGTGTGGGTGTCTTTTTCATGGTTCTTCCTCCTCATCTCCCAGTCATTATATGCAAGGAGTCAAAGTACATACCTTTGTCGGAAAAAGGTTTGTAGAGGGAGAGAAGCTGGGCGTTTGAATGAATGGTCCAACATCGAACAAGTTTTTGTGAAAGTACGGACAGCCAAATCAGCATCCAAGTCCAATTGATTTAGGGGTCTTTCTACAAACGAAGGAAAAGAGGAAGAAGCTTTCAGGATTTCTATCTTTGAGAAAAAAAGTTTATTTTGCTTTATTTGCGAGATTGTATAATGAACTAAGTTGCACGGGTTAAAGTTGTTTAATTATTTTTTATAATTGCTCATTTCTTACCGATTTGGCAAAAGATAGGTTTCGATAAATGTATGTTTGTTTGTAATTGTTAAAATTTTTACAAGTAGTTTAGCATCCATTTTAGTTTCGCGTGTTTGCAATGTATTCGTGCGATTTTAAGTTGAAAGTAAGTCACTAATCAAATTGGCGGATAACTTGACAAAATTTCTAGAGATAAATCTGTCAATTAACCATTTTTTTATCATACATGTATGTTACGTTCCTTTTTTATTTCTCAAATTTTAGGTTTCATAATGATTTTCTTTTTGAGTTTCATTTTGATTAAAACATAGAGTTTTTATATTTGATAATCAAACTCACCTTTTGGGTCAGTGTAGACCTAACTAAGAATGAACCTGAGTCGATTGGGTCGGTTTGGGGTTTGGTATCAAAATCCGACTCAAAACTCAAAATTAATTTTCCAACCTAATTCGATTGAGTCGGTTTAGTTGGGTTTGTGGTTATGATTTTTTCTATTTGTTGTAAGTACTACTAGTTTAATTTAAATTATTAAAATAATATGCATATTAATTCAAATTTCTATGGTTTTTAATTTATATTTTAAAAAATAAATAGTAACTATTTTTTTATTTTTATGTTATAGTTTAATATTAATATTGGGCTAAATTAATTTTTTGGGATGGCTAAAAAATTTAAAATCTGACTCAACCAGTTAATCAATAATTAAAACCGTCCAAATCGTCATAATTAATTTTTGAACCGATCCAAACATAACGAGTTGAGTCGAGACTCGAGGGTCATTTTGGATTGCTCATCTCTAAACTCACTCAACCTATTGCGACCCAATATTTCAATTACGTTGGAATTAAAATTCTTATATTTAATCTTTCTTTTAATTTAGACATATCGTTTTCAACTAGGTCAAGAGCGAAACACGGCGTAGGCAAACTATTCGATTAGAGGCCAAGAACGCGGGGATGACCGTTGAAATAAAGAAACGGATGTAAGCCGTCCGCTCCTTCAGCATCAGACGGCTCGAAGATTCTAGTGACAGAACGTTCTGGAATCACACAGCTCGTGCTATATATTGATATCCCTAGAGCCGCTTCTGAAATAGACCTAGTTTTTCTCTGCCTCTCTCTGTTCTCTCAGATCTTGTATTCTTTCATTTTTATCATTGTTTCCTTCCATTTTAGTAATGGCTGGCAAGGGAGAAGGTCCGGCCATCGGAATTGATCTCGGTACTACCTACTCTTGCGTTGGAGTTTGGCAACATGATCGCGTTGAGATCATAGCCAACGACCAGGGTAACCGGACGACGCCGTCCTATGTAGGTTTTACCGATTCCGAGCGTCTGATCGGCGATGCAGCTAAGAATCAGGTGGCCATGAATCCCATCAACACCGTATTTGGTAAGATTTGATATATTCATTGACTATTTGGCCAGATCTCATATTAGTTCGAATTTACTTATTAGATTTGTATCCTCTTCTACTTGTAGGTTTTATAGTAGTTTCTAACTTTTTCGCTAGATCTGAACTTCCAATGTTTTTTTATTGGATTCAAAACACATTATTTAGTTAAGTGTTCTATCCTTGTATTCGTTGTTCATATGCTAATCTCTCTTTTTGAGAGTTTGAGTCCTCGCAGTCAAAATTTTCGTTTATCGTGTACCTTATTTGCTTAGTTCCAGATAAAGAATAATATACATTTTTTTTTTCCAATTTTCCGTTCTGCTCAACATCGTTGATGTTATCTGGATTGTACAAAACGCTCTCTTAACTTTGTTTCTTCATTTCTACTTCAAGATTATGGATTGCACTAATTTTTGTTAATTTGCATTTTGTTAGATTGAAAATTACATGGTCACGATCGATACCGTAGATACAAAATTCTTGTTCCACAACTTAGTCATCCCATATTGTACTTTATATCACTAATTTTTTTACTTGTTTTTTGTTGCGATTGACCATAACTCTTTGTGTTTGGATTTCTAGATGCGAAGAGGTTAATAGGTCGCAGATTTAGTGATGGCCCAGTCCAAAGTGACATAAAGTTGTGGCCATTCAAGGTCATTCCTGGTGCTGGAGACAAGCCCATGATCGTAGTCAACTACAAAGGTGAAGATAAACAGTTCGCTGCTGAAGAAATCTCTTCTATGGTCCTCATCAAAATGCGCGAGATTGCTGAGGCCTACCTTGGTTCTACAATCAAGAATGCTGTTGTTACCGTCCCTGCTTACTTCAATGATTCTCAGCGTCAGGCTACCAAGGATGCTGGTGTCATTGCTGGTCTCAATGTCATGCGAATTATCAATGAGCCCACAGCAGCTGCAATTGCTTATGGGCTTGACAAAAAGGCCACAAGTGTGGGGGAGAAGAATGTTTTGATCTTCGACCTTGGTGGTGGTACTTTTGATGTATCTCTTCTGACCATTGAAGAGGGTATATTTGAGGTGAAGGCTACTGCTGGAGACACCCATCTTGGGGGTGAAGATTTTGATAACAGAATGGTTAACCATTTCGTGCAAGAGTTCAAGAGGAAGAACAAGAAGGACATTAGTGGCAATCCTAGAGCACTCAGGAGGCTGAGGACATCTTGTGAGAGAGCTAAGAGGACACTTTCTTCCACTGCTCAGACAACCATTGAAATTGACTCTTTGTACGAAGGAATTGATTTCTACTCCACCATCACTCGTGCCAGATTTGAGGAGTTGAACATGGATCTCTTTAGAAAGTGTATGGAACCCGTTGAAAAGTGTTTGAGGGATGCCAAGATGGACAAAAGCTCGGTCGATGATGTTGTTCTTGTAGGTGGTTCTACTAGAATTCCCAAGGTCCAACAGCTTCTGCAGGATTTCTTCAATGGTAAGGAACTCTGCAAGAGCATCAATCCGGACGAAGCTGTTGCATATGGCGCAGCAGTTCAAGCTGCTATCTTGAGCGGTGAAGGTAATGAGAAGGTTCAGGATCTTCTTCTCTTGGACGTTACCCCACTCTCACTTGGTTTGGAAACCGCTGGAGGTGTGATGACTGTTCTGATCCCGAGGAACACGACGATTCCAACCAAGAAAGAACAGGTTTTCTCTACCTACTCTGATAACCAGCCTGGTGTGTTAATCCAAGTGTACGAAGGCGAGAGAACCAGGACCCGGGATAACAATTTGCTGGGCAAGTTCGAGTTGTCAGGCATTCCTCCTGCCCCCAGGGGCGTGCCTCAAATCACAGTCTGCTTCGACATTGATGCTAATGGTATCTTGAACGTATCTGCGGAGGACAAGACCACGGGCCAAAAGAACAAGATCACCATTACAAATGACAAGGGAAGGCTTTCCAAAGACGAGATCGAAAAGATGGTGCAGGAGGCAGAGAAGTACAAGTCAGAAGACGAAGAGCACAAGAAGAAGGTAGAATCAAAGAACGCGTTGGAGAATTACGCATACAACATGAGAAATACGGTGAAGGATGAGAAGATAGGTGCCAAACTCTCGCCCGAGGATAAGAAGAAGATCGAAGATGCAATTGAGCAGGCTATCCAATGGCTCGACAGCAATCAACTTGCGGAGGCGGATGAGTTTGACGACAAGATGAAGGAATTGGAGAGCGTGTGCAACCCCATAATTGCCAAGATGTACCAGGGTGCAGGCGGTGACATGGGCGGTGCTATGGATGACGATGCTCCTGCCGCTACAAGCGGTGCCGGACCCAAGATTGAGGAGGTCGACTAAGCCTCTCGTACACTCCTATTGGTTGTTTTATTGCTTTTATTTCTCCCGGAGACTGTTGGTTTTGACTTTTGAGAACAGCGCAGCGTTATATTCTTTGGCAGCCTTGTTTGACCATGAGATTCTATTTGACTTTCTTATTTCTCCATTCGGTGATTCTAAAATACGACCACCTATCCAATCTAATAACATAACAAAGAGGAGGGTGCCAGCCTCCATTCGCAATCACTCAGATCTGCCGAACTTGCCTTCCCAAAGGAGGTCCTGGCTTCGTGATATTGAGTCATGGAAGCATGTTCTTCTTTTGAAAACTCTTTGAAATATCCACTAAAAGAAAGACATTTCGTGTTATCATTGGATCCAACATTTATTCATCAAACAAGTTGATTTTTGTAAATCTATGAGATCATCAAGGATAAATCTGGATCTAAAGAAATAGCCGAAGCGAATCTCATAGCCCGAGACTTGGATCTCATACCAAAGGTCTTTCATAGGTTTATAATTTCTTCCAACCCTCTTTCACCAAAAATCCCTAGTATAAGGTTGTCTGAGCCTTCGGACCTACTCCTAAGCATTCTTACATCTTCTGGCTTGCAGTCCTATATCCATTAAAAACTAAAGATAGGCTAGTTTTTTTGGAGATTGGAGATTCTTGCACCTGTCCGTCTCATCTGGAATCGGCTTCACATCTCTTCTTTTCTTGCAAATTCTCTTCTACTGTTTGAAAGCCATCAAGCTCAAATTTAGTTTCTCCCAAAGCATGTCCTTTCTAAAAAGCACTTTCAAATGATCAATTAAAGAGACAAAAAAGAGGAACTCCAAAAAAGCTATGACCCTAGGAATCATCTTCTCATCGACTTTTTACCACTTGCGGACCGCCGGAAACTCATGTAATTTTGAGAGCAAATTTGATCATCCTGACCTAGGGCTTAAACGCATTGAATTGTATGCCTTCAAGCTCTTATATTCCCTCTATCCATCTCTCCTTTCTAGAATCGAATCCAATTAGGTTCACATCCTCTCCATACTCATTAGCCTCCATTTCTGCTACTTGATGAAAGATTTGGTATGTTTCGATGCTCAAGGGTTTGGCAAGTTTCGTTTTAAGATTCTTTTGTGCTACTATTTCCTTTATCTTGCATGTGCCATTGTAATTTTGTTTATTTTGTATAAGTTGTGAATCGATTTGTGGTTCCATGTCAAATATATTCCTAGTACGTGTCTATACACGCGATGAGTTGAGGCGTCGATCTGTGGCTTTGTTTCTTTATCGGTGCTTCTCTTCTACTTAACTTTGGCTCATTGACGAAATGAGTTGCGGACTTGTAACTCTCTCCCTTTGGGATGAGGTCCTTGCAGAAAAATTATAAATTTTTTTTTTATTTAATATAAAGTTACTTACAAAAAAACAAAAAGGAGGGTTTACTTCTCTTTCAACTTGTTACCATTTGGAGATAATCGGTGCTCTAGTTTCGTGCTACAAAGTGCAAACCACTATTACAATTCTAACTGCATATTCTCTTACCATAATTGCGCAAAATCTAGATAAAGTATAATAAATCATAACTTGTATAAAAAAAACTCATAATTCATAAGCTTGTATATAAATAACGAAATCGTATATCGTTGAAGAATTATAATGGTTACACAAAAACTTTAACCATGCATGGAGAGTCAAAAATTGCAAAGCCAAATGGGAGGCGTATTGTGTTTCAATACAAATACATAAATGGTACAAGTTAGTAAAAACCACGAAGCATCTACCATCGAGGTCGACATACCTTAAAACGATCAAAACGAAGCCTGTGCCCATCTCAAGTTAACATAAGATCACTTCCTCCAAGGTGAGGGCGGAGGCAAACTCGAACTTCGTGTTCTTCTGGTCCAGCACGGAGCTTTGGAACGACAATCTCGAGAATAGATCCGGGGCCATCGTAATAAGCTTCTAGATTAGCATCTTCCGGAATTCTTGTGCCAAGTGGGATTTCCCTCACGAACTCCCCAGGAGGACAGTGCTCAGAGGAGGGATCTGTGAGCTTGAATGTCCTATCGTGTCGCTTGATGAAGGGCATGCAAGAGGTGCTTAGACAAGATACTTTTATGACACCATGAGTGAGAGTGTTTCTCCAGGAGACTTTCACTCTCTGAAGATCCACAAATGGTAAGCTAATGATGATTAAATAGCCTTCTTCATCTTCATATACAGTTTTAGCTGCTGTTATGGGTCCAAACACATTCTTCATTACCCCGCTGAAGTCGTTCAACCAGTGGGGCTCGATTGGATGGCCTTCGATATCAGAGATTCGGGTGAGTGGAGGATTGACAGGCCAGAAACAATCTTCATCGCCGGTGTGCGAGAAAAAATCCTTCCTCCTTTTGCTGCTAACAGGTGATAATTCCATACCATCACAGTTTCTGTGGTTTGATGGCTGAGTTGACAGATTGAGCCCTGATCCATTAAGCAATTTCTTCGAATGAGAGTTTGTTGTGCTTTTGATAGTTGGGGGCCTCTCCAGTTCAAATTCTGTGCTCGGAAGGTTTCTCCATGACTCGTAATCCCCTGCTTCGGATGGTATGGTGAAATTCAAGTCCCTACCAGTGAGTTCTATCCACCTCTTACGCTCTTCTTCATCGAGACGCATCAGATTAGGCGACGAAAAAATTCCAATTCCATGAACACACTGCGGATTTGAGAGACCTCTATAATGTTTCCTTTGCATTCTATGAGATCGAACAAAGCCTTTTGCAACACTAAATGGAAAGGGAGGCTCCCCTTGGCGAGAATGGCCATTCATGTAACTCCTAAGTTGCATTTTACCCAAAGCATTCTCAGGTCTCTCCTTGAAAACCCACATGTACATATTCTCCATATCGTGTTGGACGAGGAAAACATCAAGGTTCAGATCCGATTTATCGCATTCGTAGACTCCATTACTTTCCCTCACATTCTTTGTTTTAGATTTCTCATTCAATGCCGGCTTGAAGTAAAAGCTAAAGAAAAACCAAGCTCCCCAAATGTTGTCAACTCTCTTTGTGCATTTCCGGCCAACCTTAGGAACGGTAATAAAAGTTTCGGTCTCGTAGGCTTGTGAGCCAAGCCCCACGTATAAAATGTTGCAGGGGTCAGAACTCCATGGCTGCTGAGGGGGGCTGTGCTCGGCCGACAATGGTAAGTTAATATCGGGTGGACGAGAAAGTATAATTTGTTGATTCATTTCCAAATCCAATTGGTCGTGTGATGAAGTGCTTGAATCCATTGATAAAAGGGTGGAAGGGTGATGATTCTCCATTGAGAGGGCAGTGAGCAGAGAATCTCCCATTTCAGCTTATCTCCTCTGTTGTGGGTTTCATTGCTTGTGGGTTGAATATTGCAAGTCGAAATAACAATTCAGGAAAATAACCATATGAACACCTCCATCGTATCAATCCCCACTATATCTCCCCTCCATCAAAACCCTAGATTTATCAATACATAAAAATTCCACAAGCACTGACATTAAAAATCTACCAAATTAACAAGATTCAACACCCTTAATATCATAAAAGAAAAAGATTTCAAGAACCATGATACGGCTAGCAACATCACTTCATTCTATTTTGAAGTTTGAAAGCTATGAAGAAAAATGATATTCAACACCAGCCCCAGACTCTCCTGAAACCCCCCAAACACAGGAGGGAAAAATCGAATCAAACCCATCAAACCTACCAAGAACAATCTCTAATATCTTCCATTTTTTTCCCAACGGGCACAAGAAGTCAAACAGAGTCAATAGCCATCTAGGGAGAGAAGAAAAAAACCCCAGAGAGGCAGGAAGAAGAAAGTGGAAGTGGATCTTCAAAGAGAGTACCTTTTTGGATAAGCATCTGGGAATCGAGAAGAAGAGGGACCTCCATAGACGACGATTGTGCTCATCTCCATCATATCATTGACAACCATTTCTCCAACTACCACAAGTTTTTAATACTTAGGCATGGTTTACCCGTGAAAAACAAAAATGGGAGAAAAAATGGGGTGGGGCAATGGAAGACCGAAGAAGAAGATGAAGCACAGGCGTGCTGAATGGCCCAGTGATAGCCAGACAACAGAACCTTCGCCAGACGACCCCAAATCTAATTTCAAATCTAATTTTTCCTAACGTGGGTCTTTACCTCAAATCTAATTTCTAGTAAAATAGTCAAATGCGAAGCCTTTATGGGATTTTTCTCTGAAATATTTTCTAGAAAAAAGAAAAAAAAAACAAGTGAGAAAACAAATGTTAGATTATTTTTGTACTTTAAGTGAGGGCACATTAGTTTATAATGTTTCGTTTTTGTTTCTTAACACTAGAGCTGTCAAACGAGCCGGCTCGAGCCCGAGACGGCTTGCTCGGCAGGCTCCAAACGAACAGAGTCTGTCAAGCTTATTCGAGCCGGTTCTGTCGAGCTTTTTTAAAAAAAATTTGACTCGAGCCGATCTGAGCCAGTCGAGTTTGTCGAGCCTAAACGAGCCGAGCCAAACGAGCCCAACATAGAAATTTTGTTTTCGTATATTGAAGTTTTATAACTTTTTCCGTATTATGTAATTCTAAATGTTGATGAACAATTTATGTTTATTGTTTTTTTCAATCCAAAAAAAAAATTTTCATGTTAACGTTTGTATGTATCGCCTTCATTAAGCCAAAGAAACACGAAAACAATAGCATCGAATCAATATCTCAAAGAGACTCGAAGACAATAGTATCAAAACATCGAATAAGTAACATTCAACATATATATCATCCAATTTGAAATCAATTCAACAAAAAGAGTTAACAATTAATAATCATGCATTGTACGAATCAAAATATAAACACTGAAACCATTTATTGTGCCAAATAAAAAGTAAAATAGTTTACAAAAAAGTTTTTCAATTGTTCGAAAAGATTATAGAAGAACGAACCTTCTCCACAGGGGAATCGTTCGATGGAGGTGGAGCAGCTGTGAGTGTGGCCTCCGGCGAATTGGTAAAAATTTCAGCCCAATGTCGGTTTTGTGCCTCGTCCAACCGCTGATCCAATGTTGAGATGTGGGCATCCATCGTGTCAAGCAGTCGGTGGACTCTCTCAAATGAATTCTTCATGAATTCTCGGTGGTCGTGCAAAAATGCCTCGATCCGGCGGNGTAGGAGATCATGTGGTGGACAAGACGAGTCGTGACGTTCAAGTCATTGGCTTTTGGTTTAGGGGGAAGGTTAGTGTTGGAATTTTCACAACGGAGCGGAGAAATTGAGTGTACTCACTCGTTTCGACACAAGGAGGCTTGGTGAAAGACTCGTAGTAGCGAGAGGCTCTCTCGTTGCCTATGCAGTTCAACATCTTGTTGAGCTTACAAGACGTGATAGTTATGCGTTTTCCGTACACATAACTAGACACTTGTAAAGGGTGTGGTGAAAACGAAAAATTGGCATAAAACATGCGAATTGTGGTTTCGTAATACGGTCCCCAAAATTGAAACAACTCAGACAAACCAACACGATTGAATAACTCGTGAATTAGTAGGTTACAGATGAAATTCGGTTGGAAAACACGGCTTGGAATAATGGACTTGCATTGGAAATCAGATATTGACATTCTAAATCAAGGTACAAATTAGAATCGAACAAGGGCCCTGATGTACAACCGGAGTACATCGCCGACATAGCCTCGATGAGCACGCCAAATTTCACTAATTTATGTGCTCATTTTGCAGAGAGCTTGACCTCGGAAACACCTTCCGAGGCTGATCGGGAGCAGCCAAGAGTTGTCCTCGATTGGTGTCCGAACACTCCCAGCCACAACACGCCCGACGCGCAAGACTGTGCCACACCCAGAGTTCTTGGCCGTGACACGCCCGGGGCTCCCGACCACAACACGTCCGACGCCCACCCCCACGACCATGACCCGACGACCAGCGAAGAAACGGTCATCGGCCTTGAGGATTTCGGCCCAATGAAATAAGTGACCGGCGTGGGAGAATGCTCGATCCAACTCTCACGGATCGAGTGCTCACCCACGTAGACCGGGCCTTCGGCCATCTTGGGTCAGATTTCGATCACATTTATTTTTATTTATTTTATTGTCAAATAATTTTTCGAGAAGGAAGAGAAGCTGGCCCAAAGAGGAAGAGGACTAATTTGGCTAAGTGTTGGAGCGCATTGTTGGAGACCTCGGTCAACCAAGAGGGTCTTCGGTCAACTCCTAATCTTAGGCCGAATTTTATCGACCCCTTGACTTGATTATATGATTAATCAGATTATTTGGTCAAGGGAAGGCCAAGATTCAAATTGGCCCGAGCCAATTCCCCGATGCCCGAAGCATGATCAACCCGAGGACGCTAATTTGAAAGAGCCCGCGCACACCCGTGAGCCCAACGGGCCTTCATCCAAATTAGCCGAGCGCACGTCAACATTCAGCCAACCAAGGACGCCTGGATTCTCCGTTTCGAATTGGCCCGCGCCAATCCCTCGATGTCCGGAGCTCGGTCAACTCAAGGTCGCCGATTTGAACGAGCTCGCGAGCGCCCAAGAGCCACAACGGATCTACGTTCAAATTGACCGAGCACACTTCTTCACTTGGTCAACCCAAGAGCGTCGGAATCCTCCATTTCAAAATGGCCCGCGCGCATTCCTCAAAGCCCGAAGCTTGGTCAACCCCCGGCCGTCCATTTTGAAAGAGCCGCGCGCGCCCATTATCAGTCAACCGAAGGTCTTCCTCGGTCCACCTTGGTCTCCGTTCAAATTCAGCCGCGCATATCCATGTGGTTCAGATTTCCAGCTGAAGAGGAGAGCATCAGGACCCTCCATTTCAAATTGGCACGCATCAAATCCCTTGATGCCCGGAGCTCGGTCAAGCCGCGCGCGCACTCCCTCGGTCAACCGAAGGTCTTCCCCGGTCAACCACGATCTCCAGGTGAAGAGGAGCATTTTGGTCCGGAGCACGGTCAACCCTCGGTCACCATTTTGAAAGAGCCGCACGCGCACTTTCTCGGTCAACCGAAGGTCTTCCCTCGGTCCACCATGGTCTCTTTTCAAATTCAGCCGCGCATATCTTATTTGGTTCAAACCATCAGCTGAAGAGGAGCACATTGGTCTCATCTCGGTCAAAGAAGATCTTCTCCCGGTTGATCCAAGACGTCCGACAAATCCAAAGGCTTAGTTTAATTCTTTCTCATTTTTATTTTTAAGTGTTATTTAAGTGTATCGGCCTTCCTTTGAAAGGATGAGAGAATTTGAATAAAAATTGTGCTACGTACCTTCTTCCTAACTAGTTGAAGCTCTTTCCGACGTTCACTTCTCCTGTGAGTCACATCCGGCCAAGCACGTCAGCCCTTACACGTATGATCGGTGCGTCACATCCGAGTGCGGGTAAGGTCTACCAACCAGACACTTTGTTTGCTCAAGTGTCTGATTTGTCCAACCCACCTTTTAAATCAAAAGCTCTTTCGAGCCTATTTCCTTCCCCGAGCTAACACTTCCCTCCCATTGTCCGATTTCATCCATCCGTCGATCACCCGAGCCAATCCATTATCCCCTCGAGCCATTCCTTTATTTTCCACTTCGAACACTCACATTTCTCCCAGTGGCACACTATGCCCTACATTAGGTTCCTCCGGAATCGAAACGGAGGTAACCTTGGATTTTTTGGATAATTTGGACTTTTTTGTACGTGAGGTCGATGCCATT
Organism: Begonia fuchsioides; assembly: GCA_003255005.1. Taxonomy (NCBI): domain Eukaryota; kingdom Viridiplantae; phylum Streptophyta; class Magnoliopsida; order Cucurbitales; family Begoniaceae; genus Begonia; species Begonia fuchsioides. The sequence goes on from QAOC01045260.1 coordinate 99,022, forward strand.
TAAAACGCGTTGAATACGTAAAGTGGAGGAGGAGAAGTGTACCTCTACACTTGACAATTCGGCACAGACAATGGCGAAAACATGAAGAAATTGGAGTGAGGCGTTGGAAGTCGTCGAAAACCGTCAGAAAAATGTGATTTTAGGGCACCGGTCTGAGATTTAATGGGGCCCGCAGTCGACACCTAGTGCAAATACGGTCGACACCTTGAACTGGCTGTCCACAGCGATCGACACATCCACAGCGGTCGACACATGAAATGCTCTGGATTAATCTGCGGTCGACACCATAAAACGCTCTGTCTTAATCTGCGATTGACACCTTGTTATGCGGTCGACACCTCAAACGTTCTGGCGAAGGTGCGATCGGCACCTTCGTATATATGCGATTGACACTTACTCTTATTTCAAGAAAATGACCTACCGAAAGAAGAATGGAAAGTTACTTACATTAGCATTGTTGACATTTGCATCACTACACCTTATGTACAATGTTTACAGGAAAATGACCCATCTAAGTGTCAATAATGTACAAAATATCAAATGATTAGATTGTTAACGTTTACAAGAAATCACAAATGTACACGCGTACAAGAAATTAAAAAATTATTGAACTCCTAATGTACAACGTCGCAGCTAGTCTTCAAATTCTAAGTTCTTGAAGTTCTCTGCGAGTGCGTCCTCTTGTTGTTGGTCCCTCGTGACTGCGTCGCTCCAGTCCTTCATGCAAATGAGTGCTTCCACAAGCTCCGGTGCCAGACTTCCCCGTCGATCCTCGTACACGCGTCCACCTGCACTAAAAGCCGACTCCGAAGCTACAGTTGAGATAGACGATGTTAGTAAATCTCGTGTCATGTTCGAGAGCACGGGATACATGGCTGCGTTGGATTTCCACCAACCCAATATGTCGAATGCCTCGTCTCGAGAAATTTGAACTCGAGACTCCAAATACACGTCGAGTTCACTCTTATCGAAAGCATATGAATGCACATCGCTTTCTAGTTGGGTGTCAATGGCATCCATAGCATTTAGTGGTCTTCCGAAACCAGAACTACCAACCGACGTTGATGCCACATCGAACGAAGTATGAGTTCGTGCACCAGAAAATCTAGTTTGGTAAGTACCAAACAAAGTAGCAAGGTCGCTACACAATGTGTTTGGACTGCATACGGGGGCGAAACCTAGGTTCTCCGAAATTTTATCAAGCATCAACTTCGTGCCCTTGATTTTATATTTCGGATGCATAATACTAGCAAATGAAAAAATAGAAGGTACTTGAAGCCAATATTTATGAAATTTAAATTCTAGTGAAGTTACGATTTCATTAAATGCATCAATTTTTTTATATCTTTCAAAAGTAGAAGTCAATCTTACGAACCACGGAAGCACAAGATGCGTAGTCGGATAATAAATTCCCGAGCATTCTTTGGTGGCTTCAAAAAATGGTTGCAAAAATTTGAGAAATAGATTAGTCATATCACAACTACAAATATCCAAAGTAAAACATTGTGTCTTTTGACTAATAAAATCACAAATGACGTTCAAATACGGTCTAACATTTTCTAACATTAGATATGTTGAGTTCTACCGAGTTGAAACATCAGTTTTTAGTTTTCTAGGTTTGAGGTTAGCCGCTTTAGAAAATTCTCGATACTCTTGTTGTCGGGCGTTTGACGAAGAAATAAAAGAAATTGCACATTTAATTGCATCAATATGCGGTGATACAAATTGCATGTCATCTTTAATAATCAAATTTAAAATATGGCAAACACACCACATATGAAAAAGAGAAGACTGAGTACTATCGAAATGATAATATTTTTTAAATTGATTAACACAAACATCATTAGCGGAAGTATTATCTAAAGTAATACTAAAAATTTTATCTCTTATATTGTATTCCTGTAGAATACCAACAATGTATCGATAAATTGTGATATCACTATGAGGGTATTCACAACTTCGAAAACCTAAAATGTGTTTACTAAGTTGTCAATTCGCATCAATGAAATACGAAGTCACAACAATATAGCTGAGTGCATTGGGTGCACTCCACAAATCAGAAGTAATACATATTGACATCGTGAGCACATGTGAAAAATAAAAGAAGTAAGTCATTTTTCATTTTCTCATACAATTTTACTATGTCGCCTCACAATGTACTTGCGAGGAATTCGCTTAAAACTTGGATTAATGTATTGTTCTATACATGTTATGGTTACCTCGTGATCAAACATTGCGAGAGGTAACTCTCGTTGTGCCACATATTTTGCAGCACATTCTCTCATTCTATCATGCGAATAAACAAAATTTTCGGTATCAAGAGTGTTTAATTGCAATTGCATACGATCTTTCGTATGCAAGTGCTCGTGATATTTTTTGTAATGTCGATTCATTGTGTTGGTTGTCGATTCATAACAATATAGCCGAGTGCATTGGGTGCACTCCACAAATCAGAAATAATACATATTGACATCGTGAGCACATGCAAAAATAAAAGAAGCAAGTCATTTTTCATTTTCTCATACAATTTTATTATGTCGCCTCATAATGTACTTGCGAGGAATTCGCTTAAAACTTAGATTAATGTATTGTTCTATACATGTTATGGTTCCCTCGTGATCAAACATTGCGAGAGTTAACTCTCGTTTTTCCACATATTTTGCAGCAAATTCTCTCATTCTATTATGCAAATAAACAAAATTTCTGGTATCAAGAGTGTTTAATTGCAATTGCATACGATCTTTCGTATGCAAGTGCTCGAGATATTTTTTGTAATGTCGATTCATTGTGCTAGTTGTCGATTCATAAGCATAATGCTTGACACAATAATTGCATTGTGCTATATTTTCTATTTTCGTTCCTACGTTCACTTCTAAGATTTCAAAATATTTCTATACTTCCGACGTTTTCGATTTCTTAGATCGAGGGGCAGACGTGGATGTTTGTGCAGATGTGTGTGTCAATCCAACGGAAAAATGACAGATTCATAGGTGCAACTTCTTGCACCTCATCGTTGGAAGACAGAAACGTTTCAAATTCTACGTATTTCGGCGGTGAATCCATAATAAACAATGAAGTATTTTAAAAAAGTTCTACTTTAATATCGTTAACCGATTTGTTGATGATTGTTAATGGAAGCGTAGAACGATCAACAGGTAGAAGGCTTTTGAGCGATTTGCACAGAGAGTTTCGGTAAGAAATTCTCGGCTAACCCCTACAATTTATAGAATTCCCTCATAACAGCTGCCCCCGGTCGACCTACTTTATTTCCAAGGTCGACCGGATGTTACCGTTGAATATAGAAATTTTAGCCGTGACATTATACCGGTCGACCCTTTATGCAACTCCGGTCGACACTTTGTCGTCTACCGGTCGACTCTTTGCTATCTGCTGTCGACCCACAAAAATTATAATGTCGATTAAGTGTCGACCGTTGTTACACTAAGTGTCGACCTCACTCCAGGTATTCTGAGCCTACCAAGCCAACTCGCGAGCTGGCTTGCGAGCCGGATCGGTTGGCTTGGTGTTGCCGAGCCCACGAGCCAGCTCGAGCGAGTCGACCTGTCGGGCTCGAGCTTTTTACCGAGCCAGGCTCGGCTTGGCACTGTAGCAAAACGAGCTGGGCTCGGACTTAACACAATATTTTTTGGTTAATAATGTTTTCTAGGATGTATAATCGTCCACAATTTTTTAGAACCACCGTCACTCCTCGTCTAAGTTTTACTTGAAAAGTAAGTTTGTCGTCAATCCTCCAAGTATATAGTTTCCTCCAATAAAATCATCTACAATTGTTACAATTAATTGCTGACATTCACTTTTTTCTTAATTTTGCTATGTAACCATGAATACTCCTTTTGTTTCTTCTTTAGAATTGTATATTTTATTAAATAAAACTCACTTTCAACATCATTTGTTATGATGAAATTAAACATTTATTTTTGTCATCGTTGTGAGAAGTGTATGGCGTAGGCATCACCTCAAATTTGCATCGTCTTGAGAGGCTTGTATCTCCCCATCTTTTTCTTCGTCAAATGGTTAAATACGACGGTATATTAGTTTATATTACCTCAGCAACTCGTCTTTGCATGCTGGCTCATGTACCTAGTTTAGGTTTTGCTTTTGGATCTCAATCTGCCACCTTAGCATATCACCACCAATTGTTTGCACATCCAAATTACAAAAGAAACTTTAATTTAATCAACAATGACTTAAATTACTTTCTCGGACGAGTTTTAATGAAAAAAATGTTCATTATGCATAGAAATTTACGAAGACATGTGAATGCCAGTGGTGGAGCCGTCCGCACAAATGGGCCATTCGGAATGGCTGCGTGACACGTGAGCCGTCCACGGCCTAACNATAACCACATATATAGGTGTAACACCCCACTTTTCTGGGTAACCTAAGCCTGTATGAATATAGCACGTTATGGCAAAGGTACAATATGTGTTAAGGGATGATGGATGTTGATGTGGTATTACACTTTTGAAATAATAATTTATATGATTTGAAAACAAGGTTGGATGGTAGAATAAAAGTTGTTAAGTGTTGGAGGTGAAAAGTTGATGAAAACAAAGGAAAATGCCGGAGTTTCAACCGTGTGGTAACACCCGACCCTTTCATCATAATTCAAAGTCTTATAAGTATATCATCTTATATTTCAATTATGATTAAGGGTATGAAATGACGATTAACTTGCTGGAATTCAATTGTTAAAATTGGTAGTTTATAAAGTAAGGTCAATGTGAAAGTTGGACTAAATCAATTTAAGTGTTGAATGGAAGTTTGAGAAAATGGAAAATGGAAGGTTTTGAATGAATGACCGGTCGACCTATGAATAGTATCGGTCGACACCTTGGTCGTGAGGAACTTGGTCCGGTCGACCTACGTTAGAAACCGGTCGACCCTTGCAAGGTGAACTACCTTGACAAAATTTTAAGATCAGCCAATTTCAGAGATTTTAAGTTCTTCAAATGAGTTTAAATTCTTCTCATGAAATTTAATAGACTTGTTGGTGGAACTATAGCAACAAAAACTACTCAATTTGGAGGTTTGTAGAGAAAGTTATGGGTTTTGGAAATTTATAGTTAGTAACAACCACCAGGTTGAAAATTGATAACTGGGTAGTTTCAGTTTTCATGTTTTATCGTGCTATAGATGAGCTTAAGTGACAAAATAATCTTCTAATAAATTATAGACGACATTAAAAGGAGAAGATTTATAGGTTGAACAACTCGACTGAAGTTGTGGTGCAAAAGTTATGCACGTTAGAAGTTGACAAATGAAAACTGGACTAAGGAAATATGAACTTTTGAGCGATATTTGGTGTTTCGTATAATTGATACCTTTACTCTCTGAATTTAAAGTTTATGTCTTATAAAAAGTTAAACTAAACTTAATAAGAAAAAGAATGGCTTTTGAATCATAGAAATCTAATTTGTAGAACAAACGTTATGGAAGTTTTAACTGGCGGTCGACACCCTGATTGCCGGTCGACACCTTAAAACTCTCGGGTTTGAAAACCGGTCGACACTTTGACACAAGCGGTCGACACCTTGAATTTTCAAGCTATAAAGGTCGACCTATGAACAGTGGTAGGCTGACACCTTGTGTAGAACCGGTGGACACCTTGTTTAAAGTGTCGACTGCTCCTTGATGATATCTGAAAACTCTTCGTCTTCCACGCCTGAAATTATTTAAAAACTCATTTCTCCCAGCTGCTAACCCATTTTCCCGACATCCCTCTTCCCTCTCCTGAGTTCTCTCAACCTGCAAGTTAGATTTTGTGAGTTTTATGAGTAATTGAGAGTGAGTTTTTGAGTTGGGTACTCAAATTGGTGCAAAGGCGTGTCTCGAAAGCTTGAGATGTGCCTTGAAAGTTTGAGTTGTGAAAGTTGCAGCCTAAGTACATATTTCTACTACTATTATGCTCAATTTATGAAATTGGAGAGCAAGATGGTAGGATTATTGTTAAATAGACGTGCATGCAAGAGATTTTAAGTGAAAACTTAAGGTTTCAAAAATGTAAGACGAAACTGACTGATTTTGGAAAACGTATGTGTTAGTGGGTTGTCGGCTACGAATTCAGCCACGACTTTTTCATATGAAATGTAGTAGACAAAATAAGGAAGAAATGGATACCAATTATATGGAATTTCGATAATTATAGAAAGAGTTATGAGCCCCAAAAGTTAGGTGAAAAACAAAAATAAAATATTTGGTACTTATTTTAGTTAATTGTGATTTTTAAGGTGTTCTTGAAGACAAGTCAAGGAAATTAAAGAAAAGTGAGTATGAATTCAGCTTGGAAACGAGATAAGAACTCATTACTTGCATTTTTCCCTTTAGGGCCTACATCACGAAGGGTGTGTTAGGAATTGTATGCCTAGTTTACTCATAATAAGTATGATTAATAAGATAATGTGAATGTATACGTATAATTACTGTATTTGGGGTGCATCACTCCATGCACCGGCCCTATGTTGAGGGTTTGATTGGTGTAAACCTATTTGTGGTGTATCACACCGTGCATCGACCCAATAATATGAGATTGATTGGTATTGTGTGACATTGAATTTTGTTTGTATTTTATAAGTAACGCCTAAGTACGTAAAACATGAAATGAACGATAAAAGTAAACTTATGATTATCTTGAAGATGTTTGTGCATTGAATGCTTGAATGATATTATGCTCACAAGTATGTACTTTTATGATAAATAATCAAGTTATGCATGCATTCATATTCATGCATCATGTTTCAAGAAAAGTTACGAAAGTATTTTATCATGCATGATTTCAAAATGTCGCCCAACCGTATGTTGAGAATGAGATATGATGAGAGCTGTCTCGAGGAAGGCCAGATGGTGCTAATTAGGGGTGGGCAAACTGTAACAACCCTCGTTATTGTCATAAAGATTTTAAAAGGAAAGTGTTTTGAAATCTGTTATTTACGAATAGGCTTAGAGTTTTTGGAGATTAGGTCAAATCTTATCACGAATTAGCGTTTATAACCTTCGTAAGAGTTAAACTAGACTCTTGGAGTGATTTGTTACCGTTAGAATCACCCAATTCGGAGTTACGTAGAAAAAGTTATGGGCATCGCAAGTTTGGTCGACACAACGAACGAGCGGTCGACAT
>QAOC01045279.1:5210-70149 GCA_003255005.1 Begonia fuchsioides
CCCTAAACCCTAAAACCCTAAACCCTAAAACCCGAAATCGAAACCTCCGAACCCTAAACCTCCAAACCCTAAATCCTAAACCCGAAAAACCTAAACCCCAAACCCCAAACCCCAAACCCCAAACCCTAAAACCCTAAAACCCTAAAACCCTAAAACCCTAAACCCTAAACCCTAAACCTCTAAACCTCTAAACCCTAAACCCTAAACCTAAAACCCTAAACCCTAAAACACGAAACCCGAAACCCGAAACCTCCAAACCTCCAAACCTCTAAACCCTAAACCCTAAACCCTAAACCCTAAACCCTAAATCCTAAACCCTAAATCCTAAACCCTAAACCCTAAACCCTAAACCCTAAACCCTAAACCCTAAACCTCTAAACCCTAAACCCTAAACCCTAAACCCAAAACCCGAAAACCCTAAACCCTAAAACCTAAAACCCTAAACCCTGAACCTCCAAACCCTAAACCCTGAACCCGAAAAACCTAAACTCCAAACCCTAAAACCCTAAATCTTATACCCTAAACTCTAAACCCTAAATCCTAAACCTTAACCCAAAAACTCTTTAAACCCTAACCCCTAAATCATAAAACCCTAAATCCTAAACCGTAAAACCCTAAACCATACTCCCTAAACCCTAAATCATAAATCCTAAACTGTAAACCCTAAAACTCTATATTGTAAAACCTTAAACTCTAGAACTCTAAACCCTAAACCCTAAACCCTAAATTATAAATCCTAAACTGTAAACCCTAAAACTCTAAACCGCAAAACCTTAAACCATAAATCCTAAAACCTTGAACCCTAAATAATGGTGAAAAGGCCTGGAACGAATCAATGAGTACGATTACTTCTTTATCTTCCAATGTGATAAAAAAAATGATAACGAAGCTATGGATGCTGCCATAAGTGGACTGTTTTTGTCTGTTGATCGGATAGGAGAAGGAGGCTGTAATAAAGTGACTAGCTTTTTCTGCTGGTTTGAAGGAAGCCACAAGTAAGACAGCTGTTGTTGGAGTTGAGACTTTGAGGCGCGCAATTGTTACAGTTGAAGGTGCTTTGACAAATGTGACTTCATTGGTCGGTTATTCCTATGGATCAGCCAAGCAGCTTCTTCCTCCCCAAATTCAGAATAACTTAAGTTTATCCGAAGAGAAAGTAATTGAAATCCTTAGGCCAGTTGGGGAAGGTTTGAAGCAGGTAATCTTTGTCATCAACCATGCATTTAAGTATATAATGATATGTTCATAATTAAGACTTCGAAGTTTTTATTATCATTTGGATGGTTTGGAGGCCTATGAGAATTTGCTGAGACTAGTGAGTAAAGAGTTGTGTGAGTAGCCTAAGTGTCAGGGGATGAATGCGTTCTGATGAGGAGGAATGACTATGGTTGAGGAATAATGAGGGGACAAGGGTGGGAGAGGGGAGGATCCACTTTTTGATCTCTTAGAAATTTTACAAAATAGGTTTTCTTGAGCTTGATTCGTCAAAAGTTTGAGGAATTTAAAAAAATTCACTTCGATATGTTTGGACTTAATAGCACTAGTATTATCCACATGGGGTAGTAATTTGATTTTCATTAGAAAAAAATTTAAAATTCATGAGACATGTATTCACTCCCGAATTAGATGCAGACATTTTGATCGAATAAGAAAAATTTATTCTCGACATAGTCAATGTGGTTTATAACATTTTTCTTCACGAAGTATCTCGCATAAACATATATACAAAGAAGCTAGAGGAATACAATTTATAAATAGATGGAGCTATTTCGAATTCAGGTAAAATACTCATTAGCTTCTTGAATGGTGAAAATATTCGCTAGTACAACATAGCAATATTTACATAGTCGGCTTATAGTTTTTGAATTCGTAAATGTAGTCTTGAATAGACGATCATCCGGGCTATTAGGGGTGGGCAACGCAAGCCCGACCCACGGTCTCAGCCCGACCCACAGCTTATGGGTCGGGCTGGTGATGTAAAATTTGGGTTTTTTTTAAAATTGGGTCGGGTTTATATTATTTGTTTTGGGTTTTGAGTCAGGCTTTTATTTTTACAAAACCTGCAGGCCCGACCCAAAACCCATAATATTTATTCATCTCTTTCTTTTTCAATTTTCTGCTAGGGTTAGACGTTTTGTGACCAGCCTCCTCCGCGACTAGCCTCCTTTCGCTGCGACCGATGTCCGACGGAGCCTCCTCCGCAACTAGCTACAAATATATTCTTGATGAAGGTATGTCTTTTTATTTTTTGACATCATATCCTAGATAGTATTTGACTTTTTATAAAAAAAAATTTGTTATGTATAATTTGAAGCGAATTTTCGTCAAAATCAGATGGGAGAAAATACGCCAAAAATTATTGAATAATGAATGTACTTTACTTTTTTTAAATGTATATCTAATCAAATATCATATAACTTGTATTTGATTTGTGGAGAAAATATGAGAAGATAAAGATATGATAAATAATGAAAGGCAAGTCAAATTAAATAGATATTTTGATGAATGTTTTATTTTGATGGATGTTTTCTTTATGAATGTTTTTATGAATGATTTTATGTTGATGAATGTTTTTATTTTGATAGATGTTTGATGACTATTTTTTACAGATATTTTTTTATGGATGTTTTTTATCTTGAAATAATTTTTTGTATGAGACCAAAAACTCAACCCGACCCAACCCAAATGAGTTTGGGTTGGGTTGTCTCATAGAGATCGGTTTTCGGGTTGGTCTTTGGTTTCGAGTTTGGGACCAAAGCCCAAACGGGTCGGTTCTGGTCGGCAAAAAACCCGACTCAAACCGACCCATGCCCACCCCTACTGGCTATGATGCTATGGGAAATCATATATTTTATTAGGGATAGACAAAACTGGATCAGAATTGTTAATTTTGATCCGTGAATTCTATAAATTCACATAATGCACAATTTTCTACATTAAATATTTCAATATGGAATAATATTTACAATCAACGATAATTTCTATGATTTAACAATCATTTTAGTAGTAGTAACTATTATAGCAGTAATGATAGATTTACTTTATCTTTTTATTATACATATTGCCGTATAGAGTTCTGAGTAATTTAGTTAAAGTATATTTAATTTATTATAATTAAAATAATTATTCGATCCAACACGTCGGCATGTACAAATAAAAAAATATGTTAAAAAGATAAATCTAACATTACCTTTGTTATACTTGTAGTAGTCATTTAGTACTTTGAATGACCCAAAAAACTTTTGGTGCGCATCAAGTTTGTGCCATACTAAATCTTTCTAGTTCTCATCTTTTAACTTTGAGGTAGATTTTCAAATCATGTGATAAACTCAACGTGCTTATGGCAGAATGGGAGAAAACATTACAAGTGATTGGCATCATTGGCCTTAGCCAGGTATCCTTACTCGTCCTCCAATTTCAAGCCAAGTGTTTCTCTGTAGATGGGTGCTTGTGATCATGTTTGCATGTGTACTTTCCATTGAAAACTAATGTTTACAAGTGTAATTTCCATTGAGAACTAAGTGTTTTTTGGTTGAAACAACAAGATACGTGATTCTTATGTTACCTCTTTACTGTCACTGCCGCACTAGAGTATTTATCGGAGGGTTGCTTTCTATGAAGACGTTGAAGCAGTCAAAAAGGATGTTAGGTAAGGAGAAATTGTAAATTTGCGATTCCATTTACTGATGCCAGAAACTATCTGACTCTGGAATGACTGGGGCCATGAAGGTTGTTGCTTACTCCTGTTAGACTGGGAGCACAGGCATTTTCTGGGGTTGCAGGGAAATTGGAGACAAATGGCATTGGTTTGGCAACCACTCCTTCATCCTCGGATGTTCAAAGTCAGGTTTTGCAGGCTGCGGCGAGGCATGAATCTCAGCCGTCGGACTCCCAAGGTGTCCAGAATTCAGCTCCAGACTCAACAATGCCTGCCACTGCCAGTGACGTGGTTGACTTATCTGAAGCTTAGACAGACGAGTGGTGAATAGTGGTAGGGGTGGGCAACCCGGGCCGGACCTTAAGGTTAGGCCCGAAACCTTAAACTCCGGGCCGGGTACGGTTGGAGTACGGGTAGAAATTTAGGGGTCCGGGCCGGGTAAACGGGTATTAAGTCCGGGTATCGGGTACTGTGGAAATACCCGATACCCGTTTAATACCCGTTGATAATAAAAAAACTGCTGAAAATCCGAACGGGTATCGGGTAATTATTTTTTTTGAATAATAAAAAAAAAACCAATACATTTAAGGGTACCCGAAATTACCCGAACCCGACCCGAAACCTTAAAGTCTCGGGTAGCAGTGCATCCTACCGGGTCCGGGCCGGGTATCGGGTAGTGTATATTACTCGATACCTGTTCGGGCCGGGTATCTCGCATCGATACCCGGCCCGAATATCCTTTTGCCCACCCCTAAATGGTGGTGCAATCAAGGCCTCATGGTAGGATGGGGAGAGCAAGCCAGCCAAGATATGAGATGGAGCAACTGTAAACACAGTTAAGTATGTTCCGGATTCATCAGATCATTGAATAATGGATGTCGTCTACTTTATATGTTACTCCTAAGGAAATGTTTATTGGTTCACAATGGCTTCTGGGGCCCGTAATGGCGTGATTGTAAATTGGATCCTCTTTCTTCTTTCAGCAGGGTCCCTGTTATTTGCCTCTGCAGCATGGCTCTTTTCTTTTTTCTTTTTTATTGTCGGGGATCATGGAGTAACGTAGTTTCTTGCTAAAAAGAGGAATATCCAACAGGAGTTAACGTCTCAATCTTTGGTCGGATGCACTGGAAGATATAGATGAATTTCATGGATAGCCTTACCGGTTGAGCCACGAGTGCAGGAAGACGGGTTTCATATCTACACACATTTGTTCATGTGGACGACACTGCTCACATAACACAAAGTGCAATCTACTGTCGGACATTAAGCATGAATTAGAATCTTGTAACACAAAATCTGAGTACTGGGTGATTAATTAAACGAATGAGAATGAGAGGACTATTCAAATCATACGAGGTCTAGTTCCCATGGATGGCATAGTTGTAATTACAGAATTAGGGTTACGTTTCCGGAGTCTATATAAGCGACCTTCCCCTGCGCTGTAGTACCAGAGAATTCTCCCTACCGCCCCTCCATTCTTGGCCTCCGCCCTTCGTCCCTACGTTCCTCTATATTTTTGTTTAATCTTTCGGCCTCAGACGCAAGCAATCTGCTTCGTTCGAAAACAAGCCAATTCGCAGAGCAAAAGCGTCGATTAGAAAGTGGCGTTATTTGCCTTGAAGGTTGGCAACATCAACTTTGCGGTTCTCCGTGCCTGTCAAATGACTATCTCGTTTTGACATCGGCCTCGAACAAGTCGCAACATTTCTTTCTGTCTGCATTCTGAAATTTCGACCTTGTTTAATCTCGTTGCTTATGTGGGCTGATTGAGTCATGAACAACCCCTCTAATTTAAATGAACCCAGAATAAAAGGAATCATCTGTAGTGGCTCTTCGAAAATTTTAGCTGAGAGGGTGATGATAAATGAACCCATTAACATGAATTCATTCCTTCAGATGATACTTCCAGATCGTTGGAATTTGATTGAACTACGGATCAAGTATATGTTGCTGGTTGGATTTGACTGATTTTTCTTTTCACAATGTTATTTTCAGGGCTGAAATCAATTCAAACTGATCTGCCTTTGTCTCTAAGGACTCAAGCTTTCGTTGCCCTATTTTTTATGAATAAAATTTATAAATTATGATTATATTTTTATTGACATACAAAATTTTGATAAAATTTATTTTTATGTCTTAAATAAATTATAATAAATTTATAATTATTTCAAGAAATTTTATTAACGTATACAATTTTAACGAAAGTAGTTCGTTTTGTTTGTTTATGTATTAAAAAAAGATACCGTTGAAAATATATAAAAATTGTTAGATTAGTATATTTTATTATTATGAAGGTGTGATAGAAACTTTAAGTTATTATGATAAAATTTAATTAATTAAAAAATAAAAAATTTAAAAAAAATTATTTTGAGGGTTCCAACGCATCTTGCTTATTTCGAACAAACTCCCAAAGTTGAAATAACAAGTTTGAGAGTGGAAGATGGTAGATCATAGTTGAAATGACACATGATACAAGAATTCAAAAGGAGATTAAAACCAAAACCCTTGTTTCAAATGCATCATGCATCATGCACTATGCAAGCCAAGATGAGTTCAGCTGCAGGCTACGGCATAGTGGGTCAATCATTCTCTCCACTCCTCTCATCTGGGAGGAACATGAGACTTGGTCATTCCCACCCACGCAACGATCCCCACCGCCAGTATTATCCAATCCCAGCGCGTTGTATTTCAAATCCGAGCTCCTCTTCTTCGAACTCTGCGTTCACACAATTCAATCATTCTTCATCCAAAACATAAGCAACTTGGCACTTGCATATAATGATATCACAATAACATCTCTTTCCTCAAATCTTCTCAAATTACTAAACACAACAAGGTTTAACACCAAAAACACTATTTATTTCACCACAATACACAACTCATTCCTTGAATGTTGTTCAAAATTCCTATATTTGTCAGCAACTTCTTTGAGCCAAAATCATATTTTTAGACGTACACAGGGAGAAATGAATAAACACACAACCATTGCACCCTACCAAAACTCATGCGAGACGTTATGATAAACATATCCTACGATAAATGTATTGCTAACCTTTGAAATTGAAGAAGCAGATCCAGAAGTAGCAGATGGCCTGCCACCAATCTGTTGATCGAGCCCATGATTATGTAACTCCGAGTGAAACTCTGGTGCCTGAGTGAGCTTGGTTATATAACTTCAATCTAACTGAAGGACTAAAGCTTCCTATTTCAATTTACCACAAAAATGCAAAATAAAGAAACGAGAAACTATCTTCAGCTTAATTTAATTATAAAAATAATAAAAAATTTCCAAGATGCCCATTGAATTGACCAAGGAATTCTAAAGTGAACGTCGATATAAAAACCAATGCGACCATTCAAGCTTGCTGTTTAATAGCACTTAGTCATTGGTACATTGCTGATCTCCATAATGTTTCTACACCATACACATCCATCATCAGAGTAGAAACAATTCTATGAGATGCAGGCTCTCCTTGAGAACCCGAGACCTCCTAAGAACAAATAGTAAAGTGATAACTAGGACCCAACAATCTAGAGACACCTTGTTGCAGGTTTCGTCACATCATTTAATACTATACAGCATATTTCCTGGGGAAAAAAACATAACATGCCTGTTTATGTGTTTAAACCTGCCTCAGGTCAACAGTAGTTAGACTATCCCATCTTATATACCAACACAGACAAGAGAAACTAACATCACTTACTTGCACAAAGAGATAACAACTAATACAAATAAACTAATGACAATTTTATGTAAGACCACAAAATACGCAAAACAAAGCAGCCATAACAAATGAGTTTTAAACACAAGGGCATCTTCAAGTCACACAGTAATCACCTTAGCTGTGACTTCCAAAGACTTGAGATAAAGTTCATTACTCGGGTCCTACAAAGAAAAATCCAATGTCAATCTCCTTTCACGTTTGAAAACATAGGACGGTTAGTTTTAAACCAAAAGAGATTAAGAAATTACCCCATCGACAGCTTTTTGGAAGCATTCATGTGCTTTGTCAAAGTAAACTTTTGCCTCTTCGGGATTAGGTGTTAGAAATGCATGAGAGGTGTGAGCATTTCCCAGACACCATAAGGCTTCATGCTTGAGGGGATTGATTTGCAAAGCCTCCTCCAGCTTCAGCTCAGCATCTACATTATTCATGTCAGTAGCTATAACATTATAAACTTGAGCCTGGAATAGACGCTCGTAAAGTACACTACGACACCACCCCGGGAAAATATACGCTAGGTAAGAAAAACCATAAACCTTTGATCATAGCCTTGGAGTCTGCAACATTTTGGAACTGAGACAATTCGAGCAATGCTCCTCCCCACTTGAATAGATTCTGAAGAAAATCGACGATGATATGAAAAAAAATTCATACAAAAAATAGGCATCAAAGAAATCTCAGTGCTCAAGGCGTGTAAATAACTAATGAGCATCTCTCATGAAATAGAAGTGGATATCAAGCATCCGAGGATGTAGGGCGAGTGAGAAATGATAAATGGGAGCTAATTGAATGGATGCGACGAGAGTAATATCAAATATGATAGTATTTAAAGGATAATGTATGAAGGAAAAGGTTAAAGATGCAAACATCGGCGTCAAGAGGGTCCTTGGCATAGTTAACTTCGGCAACTTGTCTGGTCTGTTCAAACAGGAGGAGGCGATCGAAATCTTCCTGAGAAAACTCCATCAGAGTCTGCTCCCGACTCTTTGTACTGTGAATGGATACGACGGAAAAGGAGAAGGCCAGAGGGGGAGGTCGAGAAGAAAGAGTGGAAAAGAACGGAAGGCTGCTCCCTTGCGAGTTGGAAAAAACAGCCCAGCCCAGACAGAGTCACCTAAGCCCATCAAGCTTGGCAATGGCGGGAGAGGTTGCAAGATCGAACCGCCTTTTCGGTGGATGAGCAGGAGCAAAGTGATGGTGTCCGTTTCCGACCGGAGCTGCCGACAGGAAGAGTGAAGAAGATCATGAAGCTGGACAAGGACATCGACAAAGTTAACAATGAGGCCCTATTCTTTGTTTCATGCTCGGCTCAGCTCTTCCTCGAATTTCTGGCTCAATCATCTGCGGCGGTTGCGGTCGAGAAGAAACGAAAGAGCGTGAAGGTGGAGCATATTAGAAGCGCCGTTAAAAGACATCGCCCCTCCTGCGATTTTCTCCTTCATTCGCTTCCTCTCCCCTCAGATGATCCGGCCACCAATCGGGACCGTCCTCCGAAAACAAACCAGGACGGCCATCCGAATACCACCACTGACAAAGCGGGCTCCCTTGGCTCACGTCGGATTGATGATTTCTTCAGTAAGCCTCTACGAAAGTGAGCAAGACAAACGTTTCATCTTTCTCAAGTGATAAAAAAAAGCTTGTGGGTGGAAGATTACGCGGCGTTTGATGTTCTATTTGCAAATGAGGAGGCATGTTGTATGGAACATTTGCAGAGAGGAGTCAACAGGAGAAATTCAGTTATGGCTTTATTGCCTGTCATCCCAATGAAGCACATGGGATTTGATCAAGCAACTGAGCTTCAATTTCGGATACAAATGGAAGAGTCAATTGAGAAGTTGTGTCCCATCCTCCGTGTTCTAGGCTACAGATCGTGCATTTACCTTCCATAAGAATGTGCACAGCACTAAAGCTGTTGTTGAATCGAAAGCAAGTTTGGTCATGCTATGTTCAGGAATGCTTGATAATTATTGTAAATTCTTAAAACAAGAGGCTGATGATCGTCCGTATCCATCTTGAATCTCGCTGCAACTCATGCTTCCATTGAAATCGACGCTGCTGCTTCTTTCATAGATCACCATCCAACCCTTGACCACGCCCCCATATTTGCTCATATATAAACACATGTAGACACTCATCCACTCTACAAACAAGTGCAACAAAACCATCCACTCTAAGATTCTCTTCCTCATAATACGCCCATGAACAAAGAATGTCCACAATCTAAACGTATGACCCAATCTACCAGGGATTACAAGTATGAATTGGCTAGAATTCGTGTTACATCCTAGAAAAAAAAATGGTGAGCATAATACTTGTAAACGTGGATGTGCTGAAATCAACCAGAAAATGGATCTCAAAGGAAGGCACTCGGGCATCATTTCCTTCTTTGCCACCAGTCTGGAATTTTCAGACGATTTCTTCTGTGCAAGCCGAGTTTCACCTTGGGAAGCTTGTGCTTCACCTGTCTCCACAACATGTTCACTGCATCTTCCTTTCTGGGGGGATACTGGAACTCAAAATGATGAGACATGTTCTTGAGCCTTCCCCACATCTGGATCCACCCCTGCTTTGGAAATTTCCTGAGTTTATCAACCATGTACCCAGGTTCCAATGCCTCATCGAAGGAGAAAAACAAGGAGAACTCGGCATAGTCTATCTCAGACTCGTATGGTAGCTCAATTCGATCACTCACAATGACTGGAACACAGTGACTCACTATGGCATCAAACAGGCGACATGACGATGGAGTGTCTCCAGCTGGATGCAGACAGAACTTTGACGATCGCATACCCCGAGAAGACTGGTAATATCCAATACAAATAAGATAGTTAGATTAACTTGAAATCAAGCAATCACAAGACATTTTTTGAACAAATAAAGCTCACTGTACATTGTACGTGGACCACTCACTACATTCAAGCAAGCTTTTACATCACAGGGGCGGTTTATTTTATCAAGTATATGACAGAGGGTAACATCCTCCATTAATATGAGAAGAGTATCATCAACTATAAACATTTCTTATTATAGGTTTAGCTCTTCAAATAGACTAAGACCAACAAAAACAGAGCATGACACGGTCAAATCTTATCGAGCCAAGAGAATTTCATATCAGTAAAATTTACCATCATCAATCTATACCATTGCTTACCACTTCAATGCTTTCTGTTGATGCAGCACTTCTTTCATAATGAACATCGTCATATCCAGCCAAAATTTTTGCAAGTTTAACACGGATGATGCCCTCCTATGGGAGCAGGAAAAAACTGTGTTCTAAAACACTGAAAGAAGTTGGGATTGTTCAATGAGTCAAAGAATTCTCAAGAAAACTTACATCTTTTCTGAAGGTCCTCCCCTGAAAGAACAAAAGTGTTGTGCGGGATTCAAATGGGCCTTGCAGATCATCGTCAACAAAAGAATTCACCACATGTACATATGGTGAGACCACATCCTTTTCAAGATTGGACATGGTTTTTGGATAACGACCAAAATCTACGACAATTAGAATCGAGGCATTGACATGTTGTCGAAGAAACCTAAAAGCATTTGGGTGGGTCAAAGGAATAACGTGGTCCCTTCCACCAGACCTATGCCAAAACTTAGACTCTTCCAAGATTTTCAGTAAATCAATCTGGAACAGAAAGCAAGCAAAGATAAACCATTTTTTTCTGATGCATTATACATGATCAAAATCACAAGAGACAGTGGCTCGTTAATCATGTTCAGTGAGTTATATCGTTCCACTTTGGGGCAATTGATGTAAAGAACTGTGTTTGCATGGATGAATTCCCGATAGTAGCAGCGTTCTCAAATGAAATAGTAGTAAAATAGTCTCTAAAATTAGAGAAGCCCAAGATGGAAGTGTTATTTCTTCATGTACCTGCAATTGGTGATCAATCTCAGTATCTGGATCAGTCATATTATGACCGTGTGTGTTGAAACTCAAGGAAGAGAAGAAGGGGACGAAAAAAACATCGGCCATTTCGGGATCCAAAACTCTCACAGCCTCCCTCCCAGCATGACTCTCGTCGGCGGGGGACAAAAGCGAGCCCATCATCCAGTACTCGACGCTGTGCTGCTTCTTGAGGCCGGAATATTTGGGCCAAGGCGGCCAGGTGGAGACCGTGACTGGATTGTGGAAGGGGATTCTGCGGTTAAGCATCGCGACGTTGAACCGAGGGGGGAGATCGTACATAAAAACTCTGAGAGGAGGGTCAGGTGGAGCACAAACAGAAGGTGATTGGAAGGAGGAGAAGAAGTATGATCTGGGGTCAATGGTGCCAGTGAATACGGAAAACGAGAAAAGGAGGAGGATGAAGAAAATGAAAAAGAGAAGGGATTTGGCGTACATTGTAAAAACTAACAGAAGAAGGGTTAGGCGGAGAGGGAGAAGAAGAAGAACCTTCCTATGGTTTCTGGAGGTTGAGGTGTCGGAATTGAGAAGGTTGGGAGGGACAAGGCCGTTGCAGTCCGGACCCAACTCATCCACAGGCCTCTCACCCATTCCCAACGCTCTGCAACGCGCGTCTTTATTCTTTGTCCCCTCTTCATGCACCCTCGTCTTTCTGCGAGCCCAACAAAAAGAGGGTTCAGTGAATCTGGTAGGCCCAAAGTAGAGTGGCTAACCAGCCTCAAGGCTCACTTCACCACGACCAAACTAATCAGTAATCACGGAAGAAGCCCAACCACTGCCCTGGTTTGCTCTCGTGGGGTCGTCTCCCTAGACGACATGGGACTCCTCGCTCGTATCATTCAACGACAAAAACGCGAAACAGATTCCTGCCCTTTCTAGTTTCTACCTCCGGCCATAATCACATTCACCTCCTATTATACGTTGGGACGGAGAGGAAGTGCGAGAGAGAGCCAATATGGTGCTGGGGTTGAGCGCCGATGATGTTTCTGGATTCAAATTGCTGGCGTGCTTAATGCTCATGTTCACCTTCTTGTCCAATGTGGTCTACAATGTCTTGCATCTCAACTCCATCAACCCCCTCGGATTTAACGCCCCTCCCAACCTTTTCTCCGAAGCTAGAGCTCTTGAACATGTTCGAGTTCTCACCAAACAGATCGACGGCCGCCAAGTAGGTCAACTTTCTCTGCCACCCGTATCTATCTCAATTTACTACCTCAAAAACATGAAGAAGAAAAAAAATCTCTTTTTTTTTTTGCTCTCCACATCCTAAAATATCATTCTACATTCAGATTAGACTTCTCTTGCTCTTTTCAGCTGGGGAAATAATTTAACTCCTCTTATAGAGGTCTCCCCTAAGTGGGAGAGAGAAAAACAGCATAATGTTTTTGTTGAGATGGCTTGTTGTTATGATTGGCAATAGGAGGGGCGTCCTGGTTTGAGAGAAGCTGCTCTTTATATCGAAGGCCAGCTGGAGATGATAAAAGACATCGCCGGGTCCAAATTAAGGTCAGTGTGATGATTTAATGGCATTTCACATCTGTAGTTTTCATCATGGTTACACATGCACATATTCTTGAATATTTACATCTTGCTTTATTAAAGCTTTGATTGCAAAATTGTTGACTGTGCAGGATTGAGATTGAGGAGATGACCATTAATGGATCTTTTAATATGTTGTTTTTGGGTCACGGCATATCGCTTGGTTACAGAAACCACACAAATATCGTAATGAGGTGACCGTAGTCTTTATTTTGTTTTGATTAATCTAGATCTAACTTCCGACTCTGTCAGCTTCAATTCTCTAACCATCACCTAAATTTTCATCTAAATTTTCACCATCACCTAAATTTTCATCTAAATTTTCACCCTAAATTTTCACCATCACCTAAATTTTCACTTACTCCTGAAGTTTGAGGGTGAAGTCCCTTTGACAATCTCCAAATAATAATACTATAGATTTCGGTTGACTTATGACTAACGTATTAGTGGAATAGGAAGGAAAACTTTTTCAGGTCATATTTGTCTCAATAGTAACTTGTATTTGATGATAGGATATCATCGGTGGAATCACAAGACGATGATCCTTCAGTTCTAGTAAATGGCCATTATGATAGTCCGCTGGGTTCCCCTGGTGCTGGTGACTGTGGCAGTTGTGTTGGTGGGTATAATAAACTTCGCTCTAGGACAATTTTGTCAACATTTAGTACATTAATTAGCTTTGGTCTCTATTACGGCGTGATTCCTTTTCTTCCTTTCAGCAACGATGCTAGAACTAGCAAGACTTACAGTGGAATCTGACTGGGTCCCTCCTCGCCCCATTATTTTTCTTTTCAATGGTGCAGAAGAACTTTTTTTGCTGGTAGGGCATTTGATTTTTTTTTCAGGCTCTGAATGAAATGTTACTTGTTAATCTTTTGGATTTACGAACTCCTTTATGGTGTCTTACTTCTTTTTGTGCTGGTATCAGATATAATACAGACAAGAATAGTCATTGAGTTGTTTTCAAGATGATAATATCAATCAGATACCATTTTTGTCAAATTTTTATAGTACTTCAGATTGCTCACACTGTTCTTTGTGCACTTATCCTTGATTATTGGAATTATAGAGTTTGTACTCATCCTCTTTTAGGGTGCACATGGATTCATGAAGAGTAATAAGTGGCGGGACACAATTGGAGCAGTAATTAATTTGGAGGCATCTGGGACTGGTGGAATCGGTAATAAATAAACTACTTCAGGAAGGAAGTAGCTTCTTTTAACTATTTATTCTCAGCGGACATTTGTCATTATCTACGTCAGCAGATTAGCAACACACATGTTGACTTGATACATCTTTTCCAGTCACATAAATGCAGCAACATAGAACTCTGTTTTCGAAGAAAGAAATCCATGATGTAATGTTCACTTGCTGATATCATTTGGATTTGGATGAACAGATTTGGTCTGTCAATCTGGTCCTGGATCGTGGCCTTCAAGAGTCTATGCTCAGTCGGCAATATATCCAATGGCACATAGTCTAGCACAGGTTCCCTTTTATCCCTTTGAGTTATTTATAGAAAGTTAAAACTCTTTTGGATTAGGTCCATGTTGGAAGAAATATAATCAGTTTCAGACATTCAGTGCATTATACTAGGAATAAATCTGTGTTGTGCAGTTTATTTACTCTCTTATCCATGTATTTTGGCAGTTTTCTTGTCTGTAATATTTTGTATTTATGCGATAATTTTTTTCCAATGGGAAATGAGAGAATTGGTTTGCAGGATGTTTTTCCAGTTATTCCAGGAGATACAGATTACCGGATCTTTTCTCAAGACTATGGTGACATTCCGGGTCTAGATATTATATTCCTTTTCGGTGGTTACTTTTACCATACCTCCTATGATACGATGGAAAGATTATTGTATGCTTTACATCTGCTGTTTTGGTACAGATTTACATGATTTGGATTTGAACATCTTTTCTTTCTTTAGCACTTTCCCTAAGACTTCCAAATGTCTATAGACCTGGCAGCATCCAAGCACGCGGAGACAATTTGTTTAGCATAATAAAGGCATTTACAAGTTCTTCTGAGTTACAAAGTTCCTATGAAAGAGCAGCTCGAGAAAAGAATTTTAACCAAGAGGAGCGAGCTGTTTTCTTTGATTACTTGTCATGGTTCATGGTATCTTTTTGCATATTTCATACATGGTTTATTAAATTCAAATAACAGAAATGATGCATATCATGGGTCACAATCCTCAGGTATTTTATTCTAGGACAGTGGCTCTGGTCCTTCACAGTATTCCACTTATTATCTTTCTTGCAATGCCATTTTGTCTGTGGTTACAAAGATCGTGCACATCCTCGTGGCCTCTTATCTATTTTGATTTTATCAAAGGTAAAATTAAAGCACTTAATGTACTGATTTCCACTTCATTTATTTTGTTATGTAGAAAATTGTTGTTACATTATTGAGGATCAAGTCTGATTTTTTATTCTAGTAATCATTGTTTGGGAACTTTGTGTTTCAGGATTGTTGTTCCATGCATGTGGGATTGTACTGGCAATAATCTTTCCAATTGTGGTTTCCATCATTAATTTAAAATTCTCCAGTCATGCAATGGCTTGGTGAGTCAAATGTTATCCTTGATAGTCCTGCAATTTGTTGACCTATCTCTTCTTATTAGAAACTTCAAGCTAATGATATAAGTGGTCAGAAAAAAAAGAGAGAATGATTGTGATGTCAATGTGATCTTGAATTTGAATTCCTAGAAGTTTGAGACCTTATCCAAAATATAAACAGATAGGGTTTTTTAAACTAATGGATATCTTGCAACCAAACAAATGTCAGAAGCTGTGCTGGAGACTTACTCTGATTTTGGAAATTAAAAAAATTATCAACAGAAAATCATCTTTCAAATAATCGTCAAAGGGGAATGAATGCCACCATATATGATAACGTTTTCAGGGCATGTGGTAGGAATTGGACTTACTTTTTATTGTGAATGAACTTGTACTGAAGATGGTGGTCAGATGAACACAATCATTAAACGGACAGGATATCTCCGTGATCATGAACTTGAATTTTTAAAAATGATGAAACCTTATCCAAATTGAAGTTCCTCTTGATTGAGATTGCTATCATCCAAAATATACTTGTAGTTGTTAAATTACACTCCATAGTTGGTGGAGAGAGGTTTGTATGAGGTATCTTTGAAAGTAATGAAGAGCTTTATAGCTTCACATCTTTTACAATTGTTTGATGATTAACGTTAGCAGACTAGGTTTGTAAGTTTTTGGTGTTATCATCTTTTTGTATTTCAATTTCACTCAGTTTTAATTTTGAAAATGCTGGAGCATTTGCAATATTAATATTGATATCAAATGCAGGTTTTCTAGTCCACAGTTGGCTTTGGCCATGTTTATTCCATCCTCATTGATTGGCCTTCTGATTCCAAGAATTTTTTGGAGGTCATTTTGTCCCTCTCAAGATGTTTCACCTCTCAACACATCAAAGGAGGTGCAATTGTGTTTTTCAGAATTCTTCATAGATTGATGATAATTCTTTCCCTTAGAGTCATTTATTTATATATGATTTGTCAGTCTTTATCTGTTGCATGATTTGCAACTCTAGTATAGATTGTTGCCCTTGTGACATAATCATCATTTCTTGTAAAACTTTGGCCAATATGCTCAAAAACGTATACGAGACTTGAAAGAAAAAATGAAATAAAAGTCGATAATTTTATCATTTCTATATTAGTCTTGAGAGACTTGATTCACCTATGCTTGTATCTCTTTTTCATCGACCACTTAATCTGATTGAATGGTCAATCTGAATTTGAATCTCACAGGGATTATGTGATGAAGCATGGTTTTGGGGAGCATTTGGATTTTATGCCATTTTAACTATGGTACGTTGACTGTTTATTATCACTACACCATTATTTTTAAGTGATTGAAAAACAACACAAGGAGGATGGTTTCGTCTTTTGGTTTCCGTAGGTCATAAAATGTTGCAATAGCTGAAACAACTTCACTGAACACAGGCTTATCTTTTGGCTGGGTTGAGTGGTGGCTTCTTGACCTTTTTTGCATCTGCCTCTATGATTATTGCTTGGATATTTTATTCGTTAGCAATCAAATATTGGTGTAGAAAGTCACTCAGGTAGGATTTTATTTTTTTCAGTCAATTCTGTGTCTAGATTATTCCAAAAACTCAAATTTAAATCAACCAAATATTGATTAAAGCATCAAATCTCAGGTTGACAGCATATTACGCGATACCTTTAGTTCCGTCTGTTGCATATTCTGTGTACTTTGGCGGGTTTCTTGCCCAATTCATGATTGAAAAGATGGGAATGATGGGCGCACTTCCACCCCCTTATGGTTAGTTTCTCTGAAAAGCCCTCGAATTCTTTTTCAAAGCAAGCTATATGGTATGATGGTGTTGTCAATTCATTTGCATCATCATTTTTGACTGGCCAAAATTTTCCATTTTTCATTCCTGTCTTTGCATCAGAAATAAATGCCTTCAAAGTACTCCTCACTCATCTCTTTCATAAAATCGTTTAAAATAGTGTGTGGGAGTTGGGAATTGGGGTCCTGCACTTTCTAAAAATAAAAATGAAAACTGTGCGGCAGATTTGTCTCAACATCTATACTCCAGCATTATTCTCATCTTCAACTATTAGAAGAAGATTCTTTGCAGGATATTGAACTGACATTAGTAGCATCATCTGTTGTAGGCTATTTTGTACCTGATGTGGTAGTGGCTGCTATCTTTGGGGTTGTTACTGGGTGGTGCGTTGGGCCTCTTGTACCTGTGTGTGGTCAGTGGTTGGCCACACCCAAAATCCTCAAACTTTTGCTGCATGTCACCCTCATTGCACTTGCACTGTCGAGTCAATTCTTTCCTTATAGTGTGGATGCACCCAAAAGGGTTGTATTTCAGCATACTTTACGTACTCAAGGTACTAAAGATATCCGATCATTTTGCATTTATTGTTTTTTACTTTTATTAGATGTTATTCAATTTGGTCTGCAGAATGTTGATTTCCATCTATCTACCTGGTGGTAATCACTTTGGTGATTTGATCTTTATTGAGAATTATGTCTGAGAATTCCAGGTTCAAATCAAATTGTGGAGTCCAAATTTGATTTTTCTGTGGTGGATTCCAATTCGTTGCATTTTCTTTTCAAGCATTCACCAGAAGTGACAAGGAAATTGAATATTAGTTCAGAGTCTCTTCAAAATGTAGAACAGTCGTGGCGAGACACCTGGCTGGTATGTTTGATTGAGACCTACCTCTCTCCACGCCTCTCTCTCTAATGACCTTAAAATGTTGAAAATTATCTGGGGAAATCTTCTTTCATTTGCAGGCACTTTTTCCAGTGTCGTTTTTGGTGTCAAGAAGCATGAGATTCCCTGCAGAAATCAATCATATTGCAAAGCAAACCACAACTTTCCCTCATTTGTTGATTCAGAAACCGCAGACAGTTTCCGAAGAAGGACGAAGGAGGGTCTACTTAGAGCTTTCATTGGGGTGAGTTATAAGAAATGGTATTTAATGCAGGCAGATGTATGAATTAATTTGATTGTGTTTTTTTACTTTTTGCATGGAATTTTGACTAACACCAGTTCGGTAGAGGAGATTTGGGTGACTGTCATTAACGTGACTGGCCCTCTATCTAGCTGGTCATTCGCAGACAACATGCTTCTAGGTAAGAATTCTCTCTCTGAAACAGATGGTATCAACTCCGAATCTTATCTGCTCATTGGATTTGCTTCAGCTCCTGAGGCGGTAGATGGTGGCCCCCCCTCGTACATATGTAGGCTGAGTGGAGTGGACAATGAGAATTGGAGTTTCTGGTTGGAGGTGAGTCACATCTTTCTTGTTTGGTCTTAAAATTGATGGGCTTATTGCGCGTATATATGGAATATGTAGGCGAGCAGTTTGGAAGAATTGAGGATCGATGTGGCGGTGCTGGACCAACGGGTGAGTGATGAAGTGAAGAGCGTGAAGAGCCTATTTCCGGCGTGGGTTGATGTAGTTGCATATGCCAGCTTTATGTCCACTTTGACCACCTGATCACATTCTTGTGCTCTATGCACTCCCTTTTATTTTCTATCTTGCTCGTGGCTTCTGTTTTCCTGTCTTAGATTTGGAGATTTGGTTAGAAACATAAGAGTGGTGTTGTGATTTTTCTTAATTTAATCATAAAAATACCTTCTTGATTAATGAACACCATAGGGACCTGTATTTTATATCTAATCTACATCAGACCTTTGGTCTCTATTATAAATAATAGTGTTCTATTTTAGTTGTATCTAAAGCTGTTTAGAGGTGATACAATAATGCTAGCAAGATTGACGCAGTTGTAAATATTGAAAAAAGATCTTTAAAGTTGGAAAAAAGCAGCCGCAAATTCGCAATGTACTATTAATAGCAGACATGAATGGAATGGAATGGAATGGAATAGTGGTACTAGGGCTTTTGCGTCAACGGGTGTGTAAAAAGCAGCGGCCTACTGCTTCGCCCCCAATGGGCGAACCATCGGTGGCCTCCATGAAGAAACTCCATCAGCCCTCGCCTCTTATTTGCGTGTGATCCAATGAAGAGAGCGTAGTTCTTTTCTTTTGCCCCTTCGAATGGCAGGCAAAGTATTCGCCCTGATCTTCTCCTCGAAAAGATTTTTAATTTCGGGTTTCATGCAATGCTAGGGTCTAATCCAGCGCCACCCATTAGTGGTTGGGTGCTCAGGAATGAACAGCCCCTAACATCGACGTTCAGTATTCACCCATCTCTTTGTCAGCTGTCACTTGGTTACGTGCTCATCATTAATCGAGTGGAACATTAGAGTTTCTTCTTCCCTAAGCTTTGCTGGCATCTCGCTTTGATGCGCTGTTGATTTGGTCTCATGATTTTAGAGGCGAGACAAGTGTTATGATCCTTGAGCATCGGTTGATTATGACAGCACACAAGGCTTGTTTCTCAAAACATTCGCAAATCACAAACTTTGATTTGATTTGGATGAGTTCTATAACATTTGCTGTAGCTAAAACAGGACAAGTATTTACAGCAGTGTGCCGTGAAAAGAGCTGTTTCTACTGGCTTTCATTCCTCGTGGCCATCCTAATTGGATCATCTTCCTCGTCCGACAGTTCCTCCTCCTCATCCAACTCATCCAGCAGGGACTGGTTCAGTTTCTTGCGGGATTGTCTCCTGTGCTTTTTGGGCTCCAACCTTGGTTCTGCTTGCTGAACGCCCATGCCCCCCACCTTGTACCTGCAAAAAGGCACGCACCATGTACTCCTGCGTATTTTCACATGCCAATCATCCCTTTCTATTGATAAAGGTATATACCTCACATAGCCCTCTCTCTTCGTTCCAAACGTCCTCAGCTGAAACTCTTCTCTCACCCTTATTTCGTCAACAAGCTGAAAATAGTACTGGTATCTTTCCCAATCGGCTTTAACAATGCATCCTGGTTCTCCTAGGTGCAAGCAATCTTTGAAAGCACATCTTGCATCTTCGCTTGCACTGAGCGTCCTCCGTATCTAGAAAGCAAACAAACTTCTTTGAGAAAAAAGGGGCAATTTCAATTCCACCACTGAATCAACAAGTCAAAAACCTCTGGGAAAGCAAGAGGAAGAGATTGCTTTGTCACTTTCAACAAACTAGGCTGGTTGAATCCAGGAGTGTCGGCAAGGTAACCCCCTTCAGATAATGGAAGCAGAGAAACATGACGAGTGGTGTGCTTCCCCCTCCCACTTCTCGTCGAGACTTCCCCAACACGCTGTTCTTGAAACCACTTGCTGCCTGAGATCTGAACAGGTGTAATAAATGGAACAAAACGTAGAGCTGGCTAAATCAAGCACCAAACAAGATATAGATGCATACATATACTAACATAACGTACAGGTTCAAAGGCATTATCACTCTCTGCAGGAGCAGCAGCAGAGTTATGGTTTCTAAGAGCATTAATCAGACTAGATTTCCCAACTCCACTCGGACCAACGACGACGGTGGTTTGATCTCTGAGAATGAATGCTAGGGAATCCAGCCCAGCTCTGGTTTCAACACTGCAAAACAGCGGTTCGTATCCCCACTTGTGCAGCCTAGATTTCCAGTTCACCACAGTCTGCATATGAATCAGAGACTACAACTTTGGAAACTATGCTATAAAGAAAAATAAACTACTCCGACCATAATATCAGTCATACATGCAAAATACCATAGCAATTGATGACTCGCATTCTGTCGAGAATGGACACGGATCATTCCACCATAATAATTTACCTTTTAGTTGAGATGCTCAAAAGAAGTGAAGATAATCTGTTCAAAGAGAAGTGAAAACAAGAAGCAACTGACCTCCTCGTCGACAAGTTCCGACTTGTTAAGAGCAAGAGTGAGTGGAATTTGCGTGGACTCAGCCTCTACAAGGAACCTGGTGAGTGAGAAAGGCTCTAGTTTTGGGTTCTCCAAGGAGAAGAGGAGGAGTAAATGGTCGACATTGGCCACTGGTGGATCAAGAATCTCGGAGCTTCTCCGGAACACATTCTCGATCACGCCTCTCCTATCCACCCAATCAATGGAGCCCACAACCACCTTGTCGCCGACCAGAACCCTTCTCTTTATCTTCTTCAGCACCGCTTTCACGACGCAGAGCAACTCAAGACCGACCCTCGGACGTTCCTCCGCGGAGTTGGAAACTTGCGAGTGCACGATGACGCGCATGAAGTTGGCTTGAGCGGCGGCAACAGTTCCAATTGCTTGAGATTCGGAGAGAGGAGAGTGGAGATCAGGAGCGAGAATGGGGGCGAGGGAGGAGAAGTCCTTGAAGGTGCTTCTGGCCCTCAGAATGTTCTTATTGAGCGGAGGTTTGGTAGGGTTTTGGTGCTGTTTGGCGGAAATGGAGAGGCGACGCAGGAAGGTGGCGGAAGAGGGGTGAGGGGAGGAGGTGATGCGGAGGCGGAATAAAGAAAAGGAAGCGATCGGCATGAGAAGAAATTGGGGGCTCCTTCTTCTTCTTCTTCTTCTTCTTCGCCGAGGTATTTGTGGATTGGAAATGGAAAACCAGCGAACCGTCGAGAGGCCACCCCTGACGCCATTCCCCAATAAAAAGCGCCGACTTGACGCAGGTAGCAGATGAAGAGGACGACATATCGAGAAGCAGGGGCTGGTAAAAAATCTTGAAATGGAACTGCCCATGCATCTTCTTCCTGCAAAGTCATACACGTTCTTGTCTTCAAAAAAGCAGAGCCCAGATGGTCGACGCAGTTTATTCAAGTTGGGAGTGGGGAGATGATGATCCATGCAACACGAAACATGCAAAAGGACTCTCGCGTTACTTTACTATGTCTCTCGCTTGGTCAGATGGCTTGATCGTTCCTTCTCCCACTTTGGGCAGCATACGTGCATCAGAATGGAAGCCACGGGGGCTTAAAATCATGCCAATTTTTCAGCGCTCAATGGTCCACTATGCTTTCCATCTATTTTCAATAATAGGAGAGTCATGGATTTGATTTGATTTTGGCGCTACAACATAATATGCAGATATTCTGGAAATTCCTGGTGGAAGAAAATACAAGCTCAGAGGCCAAGCTTCTTAGGCTTGAGATAGGTAGAGGACCCCTTCCGCAGTCCTGGTTGCGAGACCTGCTGCTGCTCCTTGGCCTTCCTCTCCTTCTCCTTCACTTTCGTTGCTCTGTCTGTCTCCGCCTGAACCCTCCTCAAGCTTTCCATCTCCTCCTCCATGGCTGTTTTCTCTTCTTTCTGCCTCTTTTTATGCTCCAACATCGACGTATCGGAGTCCTTGACAGAAAAAAACATGGGCCCCAGCTCGGCCAACCACTGGGGCTCCACCGCTGTCGCACACTGCATGTACTCCTTGCTCGTCAAGATCAGCTCGTGATAGACGACATAATCGGGGGTGCAGCCCATGCCATACAGCGCACTGCTCGGGTGAAGGTGGCAGGGCATGCCATTCCGACAGTTGAAGTACTCTCCAACACCTTTCAGCCTTGCAGCATTGTGGAAGTAGGCAGAGCAGATCGCCTTTCTCACTACATCCGTGTCGGGCCAACAAGTTGTGAGTGGGATTTTCAGCGTCTTGAGGATATCCAGCAGCTGGGACCTCACCTCTCTGGCCTTCCTCAACCCTTTGACGTGCAAAAAATGGTCATTGCACCAATCTCCCCTGTATTGATGCTGCTTCCATTGCTGATAAACATTATACAGTGTTAAATGGTCAGATTCCGGCACAAAGAAGCGCTCTCGCGCGGCATCACTCTCTTCTGCTCTGTCTTTGGGCCGGAAGAACACTGATGGTACAGAAAGCATAGAAACGATGGTCAACACCTCATCAACACATCCAAGCTCATCGCCCATCAATAGCATTTTAGCAAGTGGAGGATCCAACGGGAACTCCACCATTTTCCACCCAAGATCCGTTAAACCCCCAACATTACTGAGAGCGCCCAACACCCATAATTGGTACATAGAATTGAGTATGTTATCCTGTGGAGGCGGGTCCATGAAGTCAAAATCGAGGAGGTTCTCCACTTTAAGAGACTTGAGCAATAAGACGACATTCCCAAGATTAGTTCTTTGGATCTCTGGCACAGGACTTGGAAGCATTTCATTCAAGTAGGCACTTTCAGTATACAATCGATAACATGTACCAGGTCCAGTTCTACCTGCTCGTCCTGCACGCTGATCCGCAGCAGCCCGACTGCAAGGAAATACTTGCAGAGCATCCATTCCCATCCGGGGATTGTACACCTTCATCTTACCATATCCAGTGTCAATCACATAAAATATTCCATCTACAGTCAAAGATGTCTCTGCAATGTTGGTAGCCACTATACATTTACGGGCACCGTCTTCAGCCTTTTGGAAAATTTTGGCTTGCAAGTCAGCAGGCAGCTGCGAATATATAGGGAGTATCAAGAGCTTAGGGACGGCTTTAGATGTGGATGAAATGAGCTGTTCCACCCGCTCTGCAAGGGCATAACAAGCTGCCTCTATCTCATCTTGGCCAGTCATGAAGATAAGAATGTCGCCAGGAGGGCTGGTAATGTGGATAGACATGGCCTGTTTGACCGCTGCTTCTACATAATCTTCGCATGGAGTCTTGCTGTACAAAATGTTCACTGGAAATGTTCTCCCAGGGATGTGGAAGATAGGAACACTGAAATAATTATATAAAAACCTTATATTTAGATTAAAGAAAAATTCCAAAAGAGCAAAAAAGAAACTGAAGTGAAACAAATATAGAAAATAATTTTGACGAGGGAACAAGAAAATTACCTCCCGAAGAAATTAGAAAACTTTTGAGCATTAAGAGTTGCAGACGTTACAATTAACTTGAAATCACGCCTCTGGGCGACAACCTTTTTCAAAATCCCAAAGAGCACATCAGTGCTAAGTGACCTTTCATGAGCTTCATCCATCACAATCACTCTGACTTAAAAACAACAATGTAAGTAGATATTTTCAACAATACAAAAACATGACACAAACAACAGAAGATCTAAAAAAATTACCTATACTTTTCCAGGTCAGAATCTTTCAATGTTTCACGCAAAAGAACCCCATCTGTCATATACTGCAAAATTGAAGAGGCAAAACATTAGCCTTGAGAAAACTGCAGGTGCTCTGCAGTATCTTCTATCAAATGTGCAGAAGAATGGAAATACACCGCACTACAATAATTCACTTTCTGAAATAGAGGAAGTTCACCTTAATAATAGTACTAGGCCCAGTGACATCTTCAAAACGAATAGCATAGCCAACTTTATCTCCTAGCTCGCACTCCATTTCTTCACTTACTCTTTTAGCAACACTCATTGCAGCCACACGCCTGGGTTGAGTACAACCTACAATGCTATTTGTAGTGTAACCATCTTCGTACAGATACTGACAACAAAATCCACATGTTAGTGAAACTAGAGAGTTATGTAAATCATCATTTGACATGAAAAAGGATATGAAATCTTGAAAGTAACCTGCGTTAACTGAGTGGTCTTTCCAGAACCAGTTTCTCCAACCACCACCACCACCTGATTTTCACGAATAACCTATTGAATCGGTAGGTAACAGAATTAGAATAGAACAAAGCAATTTAAGGCATGGCTCGCTGGGACGGACATGTAAGGAATCAACTAATATCACCACTATCTTCAATCTGACTTTTACTAACCATGCTCATAAGAGCTTCTATTCTATTTACTTCTCAGAAAAATTCACACACCGATTAATTAAACCTCCTCCAACATCCACCCGTTGAAAAAAATGTAAAGAGCATGACACATGACAGCTCTTTCAGACTAAAATCATTTAATAACTAGAATAGCACAGTAAAAACTTAAGAAGATGACTACCAACCTGCAATAGCTCATCTCTAACGGAATATATGGGAAGATATTGTCTCTGTTGTCCTATAGTTTTTGACTTTGCAAACTCACTCACTGCTTCTCCCTTCTTCAAATGTTGTGCAAATTTTGCGTCTTCTTTGAAATTGATTTCACCTTGTTCCCCCACCTCGGCAGTATCTGCGTCAATCTATTAACAGGCAAAGTATAAGTGTCAAATCTTGAAAAGGTACGGGAAAAATATTACCCCATCTACAACTTGAAATACCTGCTCTGCTGTTTTTTCAACACCAAGAATATCACCAAGCTTGGATCCTGCAAGCTCCCAAAAACGTTGGCGTGATTTGTTCATACTTTGTTTCTCATGGATTTCCCTAACTAGAGCAGATCCTTTGCGTGAAATTATGGCCATGTCTGATGTTGGATCTTTTATAGGCATTATAGGTTCTGCTTGTTTAGTAAATACAACTCTTCCATCCAGGAATGGGGGTTTTGTATCTGAAACAAGAAAAATGTAAAATGTGCCACAATAAGAACACTTCATGATGATAGTCAATGAATCCACATATACATAGAGAATATATACATATACATGTATACAGACATAAACAACATGCATAACATACACGAGTCTTTGATATTACTTAGACCGAAACTTCATTATTACCGTGTACAAGAAGGATAACTTTGCGCTCTTCCTCATCATCAAATACAGTCTGCACCTCAGTGCCTCTTACAGCTCCGGATCTCAGAAGTTGACGATCTTCCCACTGTGCATTATCAGCATTGAGCTGAGACAACTTTTTGCTTTGAGCAAGAGACATTTTAGTTCCATCCCTTCGAACCTGTATATACAATAAAGTTGTTCATCAGAATCTAAAGAAAATTATGTATATGACATAAAGAAAATATGTGTCATGTGGATTTTCATAAGAATAAAACTTCTTTCCATAAATATGCTCTCATGTACCTTTTACCACTTGCACGATACATGTCTAAAGACTAAAGGAAACCTTAGTTCTAGATATAATGTTGATAAAAAAATAAAATAAAAATAACCACAGGCAAAAGATTATTCTTGACTTCTAAGTAGCACAGATAAGCAGATGGATTATCTATCATGCTTGAGTCATATCAAACAGGGTGTAGTTCCTTTCATTTAAAATTTTTGAGCTAGCTTAAAAAGAAACAAGAATTGCATTTAAGAACTTCCAATCCAGTGAAACAAAATTATTATTACTGCTGCAAATTTTTCAACATTAATCTCCTATTTTCAGACAACATCAAATCAGAAGCCTAACACCAAAGATTGAAGAAAATCACAAGATTTTTTAAATAGGATAGAGTGGATAAATATAATATATAGAACTCAAATCATGCCATCCTCACATTGAGATTTTCTCTGAGATATATTTTCTTCGAACACTTGGTATTGTAAGTGCTCAGATTTGGACATTGATGTGACAATCTAATCCCATCACTTTAAGAATATAAGAAGCAATTTCAACACTGTACCAAGCATCAAATAGAAGAGGTTTGAATTTTAATATTTCTATGGTTCCCTTAATTTATTATACATACCAGTCTTCTAGCTAACTCAGCTTCTTTCTTCTGAAAAGAAGCTTCATCTCCAATAAATAAGGATGAGCTATCTGCATCACACAATGTGTTGCCTTCTTCTCTATCATACCTATGCAACAAGATTTGTAGCAAACGTTTCAAATAATGAATCCTTATATTAGTGGAGATGCGATCCATTATTCTAAAGGATAAACAAGTCCACAAAACATATAAAAGTGTAACGAGCTAAAAAAACAAAAAAAACCAAGCAGCTTAAAAAAATGAGAATTGTATTTGTTTATGTAGCAACTATAATCTAGTTTAATATTATTTTAAAGATATTTGGAGGATAATTTTGGTGGATAATTTAGGTGTATTATTAGGGTTAGCTTTTTTATAAATAGAGCCTTAAAGATTGTATCGAACAATCTTTGAAATAGATTATTGTCAATGAAAACTTCTTTTATCCGGGCAAGCTCGTGGTCAGCAAAGTGGCTTCCTGTTGGACCGCGTAGTCTCTTTATGTTTTATCAAAGATGAGCACATTTGCTCAATAGTTTCCTCTTAGAAACATAAACCATAAATTGGTTTTTAGATTCCAGCCTTTTAATTTCACCATCATATAATTAAAAATAAACAAATAAATGCAGAAACTGATCATGCAAAAAAGAATACTTGGACTCTCATTGAAATTACCATGCTCGATCTGAATTATACTCCATCTCTAAGCGCATACTTTCAGTAATTTCATACTGCTTTTCTGCTGTATCATTATCATCTACTTCTTCATCCTGTAATAATAGAACCATGACAAAGTGCTAGATGCATCCTTAACCAAAAATAAAACTCAAATCACAATCAATTAGAATTCTTACCACCACAGCGAAAGACTTTTCTGAAGAAGAGTTAAGCTGAAGGGACTTCATACTATAGGAGCTTGAAGACTTGGTTGAGGACCCAGCAGCACGTATTGGGATGGGAGAGGGTGAAACTTGGTCCCAAGGAGATGCACTTGATCCTGTAACAGGCAATATTGTGTCATAAGCTTTGCAATGAGTTAAACTCATCTTAACATAACAACTTCCCCTTCCGGGTAAAAAATTACTTATCATGAAATTAGAATAGGATATACTGCTTTCAAATCTTTGTGATGTCCCTTTAATCTTATTAAAAAAAATATTCAAGTGCAAATGGCAATAAAAAGCAGAGGAGAAACATCAGCCTATAAGAAACTTTTATCCAAATCCTACAGCTTAGAATTCTAGACTTGATTGTAATTCATCAAACAGATTAATAACTTAGAGAAGACAAGTATTCCAATCAGAAGAGCCTATCATTTGGCATACCCCTA
Source organism: Begonia fuchsioides (assembly GCA_003255005.1). Classification (NCBI taxonomy): domain Eukaryota; kingdom Viridiplantae; phylum Streptophyta; class Magnoliopsida; order Cucurbitales; family Begoniaceae; genus Begonia; species Begonia fuchsioides. The sequence continues at coordinate 33,278 of QAOC01045279.1, forward strand.
GAATAAGGAGTATGGCCACCTAACCATGGCGAAACAAGTCGTGCATCAGGTGAGGCTCCAACAAACATTGGGGAGGGAGAAGGTTGAGGACGTCTGTTAGAACTAGATGAGCTATCCCTCCGTGGTGTATCTTCCCATTCCCATCTGCCATTGTCCCAATCAGACCTGCCTGCAATATTTACAAGAATTTGTATAAAGCATTTAATACCAAGTTAACATTTATAACCGAAGTAATCATAAACTAGAACAAATAACCATGACCCCTAACTTGGAAAATTAAAAAAAAAGTTAAAAATGATAGATTGCATCGAGGAAAACATATATTCTTCTTTGAAAATTTAATGAAAATGCATAAACAAGATAAACATAAATGATGAAACTCATACCCCAAAAATTTATATAGTAACCTGAGACTTAAAATCAGAAGACACAGAGACAAGAGAAGACAATTATTACCAGGAGTCCTCCGTGAGCCTTCATGTCTACTTCTTTCTCTTTGACGTTCTCTGCCATTATCCCATTCAGATCTGCCTGCGATATCAGAGTTTGTATAAAACATAAGCAATCATAATACTTATAACCATGACTAGCTAATACTTATCAACATAAGCAAAAATAAACAAGAATAAATAACGAAGACTTTTGATTTGTCAAAGGTTTTAAAAAGGTTAAAAATGATAGATTACATCAAGGCGAATTGCCCCCCTTCCCCCTCTTTTGAAATTTAATAAAAGCACAGAAACAGTTTACAAAAAAAAAGATAACACATAACCCTAAAATTTTGATGACATACGAGACTTCAAAATCAGAAAGTAACAATACCAAAGGAAAAAATTCCCACCTGGAGTCCTATGTGAACCGTCGTATCTACTTCTTTTTCTTTGATGTGATCTATCATATGATTCTTCATCCCGAGTGTATGATTCTATTCTATGATGCTTCTCTTCATTATCATATTTATCCTTACGCCTTGCTCTGTTATCACCAGTAATATCACTCTTGAGTTCTTTTCTTTCCCTCTCATGATCATCCTTGCCATACATAGGACTCATATCCCGATCACTTCGAGAACTTGCTGGCTTGCCTAAAATCTTCAAATCAGAATTTAAAATGCTTTAATGTTAAGCCTATTAAATCGAAAAAAATATTTGCTAGTCATGTTAAAGTATGATTGATGTACACGATAAAACTAGCTTTTTCAATTAAAACTCGTGCTTGCTACCCTAACAACCATTCCAACAAAAAGATACAGAGGCTAGGCACACACTTACACATGCCCTATACGATAACTTAACCTTTCATTCAGGATCCTAACAACTTTTGGTAAACAAATTTTCTCCAAATTTTCTTAAATTAAATAGCTGGAGTCCAAGCAAAGGAAATTCATGAATGCAAATGCCACCGAATTAACGGAAATTATAATAATAACTATTTGAAGCCATTACAATTGCTACGAATACTTCTACTTATTCAGGTAGATTTTATAGATTGCCATCCCAAAAGTTAAGTATAACTGGAAATATAAACCAATAAAAGATTCCATCAATGTGATATTGCATAAAATACACAAACTGACTCCAGCTTATGGAAGGTAACAGCTAATTATCATACTTTCAGAATTCTATGTAAATCTTTCAGCATAAAGCTTACGTGAAAAAACATTATATACATCAATTTCATTCAGATAATCATTCTCCTTTAATAGAAAGAAGGTAATATAAAATTCCAATTGGTAAAGCAAGGCTAAAATGTACTGATAGAGAAGTGAGTCATACTTAATATCAAAGGAATTTCATAATCATTCAAAATAAAATGTTAGAGTTCCAGAAGCAAACCATGTGCGCCTTTAACACAATTTAATCATGGGTATTCAATTAATGATTTTCAAGTCTTTTTATTATTAATCAAACATCATGCTTCTAGTTAATAACAACAACACCAAAACAACGGGACGAGGTCATAACATTAAGAAAACAGAAAGAGACCATGAAAGATGACAGATAGAGGCCAAGAAAAACAATTACAAATACAACTCACTGACGGTCTTTTTTCACTTGAGGAATAACTCCCATCTCTGTCTCCATGAAATCCTTCTTCTGTAGTGGCACTTTCTGCAATAAAAAGTATGTTTAATTACTACTATTTAAATTGTAAGTAACTACCCAGTCAGTGCACAAATTAATGAAGTGTCACTCGAAATTGAAAATATATTAAATTCGAATTATGGTAAGAATGCTACCATAAAATGTATCGACATATTTATTAGCAAACTAAGAAACCACAAACTCATAATTGATTCCTCTAACTTATAAGCATAAAATGTTCTCTGTCTCTGAGGGAAAAATCATACCAGAGGTCATACGGTTTGTGAGCACTTCCCGGTAATGCCTCCCTCTGCTATTGCGAGTTTTTTTATCATGAACTTCTCCCCTGGCCAATTTATCATCTATTCCTACATCTTCAGATTTCTCCTCTTCCTCGATTGAAGTAAGAAAAGAAGCAAATCTTTCTCTAGGTACCTTGAATTTACCTTCCCCAGATTCTTGCCTCTTTGTATTAGCAAGAACATCAAGTCCTGTACATTCAGCATGAAAATTTGAGAAGCAAAGTGTAAAACAGTTATATGTAAACACTTCACTTTTTTTCTAAAGCATACCTAAAAGAGATTTTCTTTCGAGGGGTCTAAACATCACTTTGTCTTTCCCAGGCACAAATAGACCCCCGCCGTCGCTCTTCTCTGGGGCCAACATTAAAGTTGGTTTATCCAAATCGATGGATGCAATATCAACTCCTTGTTTCTGACATAAATAGGCAATAGGTTCTATTTTGGAAGTACTATAGCAATATAGCAAAAGAGAAGCTAATAAATAGAAGATGGCAATGAAGAGATTGAGGAAGAAATAGACCAACCTCCATGAAAGTATTACTAAGCGTGAGGACGCTGCTGGAGAGTGAGAAGTCGGACAACAACAAGGTAGAGCTATCCTCCGATACTGCTCAGGGAAACCGGAAAAAGTGGGGTTTTGAAGAGTTGGATATTGAGGGATTATTGATGGTGAAAAAATGAGGTGACGAGGAAAGAAATAAAGAGAAATTTTCAGTGTAGGAAGACAAAATCAAATAGAAAGAGAGACACGATCCGTTAAGAGAGAGAGAGAGAGAGAGAGAGAGAGAGANTTGAAGGGTTCCAAACTAACCCAGCCTTTGAAATTCCCCGTACCACTGATGTATGCAATGTGTTTCTTGTTCACACCACTGGGACGTGTATTCTACATAGTTTATAATCTGTGCATACTGAACGTGATTTTCTCCACCATGTTTCAGTTTGATGGCTTTCAGAAAGAGGCCATCCAGATGGTGAAGCCAGCGAAGGGGACAACCACATTGGCTTTTATTTTCAAGGAAGGAGTCATGGTTGCAGCCGATTCTAGAGCTAGCATGGGGGGATATATATGTATATTGTTATTGTAGTTGTTTTATGAGTTTATGATGGATATATCTCCTAACCGAAAGTGTTGATTTTATGGGATACACATTCCTATCAATTTTTAAAAGTCACTGGCTTAATAGAAAATCTGTCATAGTTTCATATATTCTGTTCCATTGTCTTCATAGATCTAGCTCTTCATCTGCGCTTTATATTTTACACTATAGATTTATTTTGTGTCCATTTCAGCATCTCAATCTGTAAAGAAGATCATTGAAATCAACCCATACATGCTCGGCACAATGGCTGGAGGAGCTGCTGATTGCCAATTTTGGCACCGAAATCTTGGAATAAAGGTAATTGTTGATGTTTGCTCCAGTAATTTGATGTTAATGGCACTAAAAGTTAATCATTGAACAAAGCGTTTTACTGGATATTCATTCTAGAATAATAGAATTTTTTCACTTTAATTTTTTGAATGAAAATAACTTGATGGATATTTGCCTTATAAATGGATGTTTGTAACCATACCAACTTGCATGAGACATTGTTCAAAATTTTCAATTGCTTATTACGTGGGGTAAATCATAAAATAAACTACTTCTGCCACCATATTTTTTGAGCTAATCTTCACTTATTCTAATGCTTCTACATTTTAATATATCAGCATTTGTTATCCTGATAGTTTAATGTGCCCCTTCAATCGTAATGCTTCTATCATTGATTTCCTAACATTGTATTATGTAACACCTATGATGAGTTTACCATGGAGGGGACACTCTCGGTGATCCCAATTCTTTTTATTGAATTGCTTATGATGTTTATTTGCTGTGATTCAGTGCCGGCTTCATGAATTAGCAAACAAGAGAAGAATTTCAGTCACGGGGGCCTCAAAGCTTCTGGCAAACATTCTTTACTCATACCGTGGGATGGGTCTATCTGTGGGAACCATGATTGCTGGATGGGATGAAACGGTAACCTTGGATCCTTAACAAAGGAAAATTGTTCAAATTTCATATCTTTCAATCTGAATGTTTGAATCTGTAGGGCCCTGGATTGTATTATGTTGACAGCGAAGGAGGGAGGCTGAAAGGAAATCGATTTTCTGTTGGATCGGGTTCTCCGTATGCTTATGGTGTATTGGACAATGGGTATATATCATTTCATCCATTACACGTCTCAATTCACTTGATGTTTTGTAGAAAATAATAAAAATCAGGATTAAGCAATTTGAAGTGCATGAACAGGTACCGATATGATATGTCGGTTAAAGAAGCTGCTGAACTGGCGAGAAGAGCCATCTATCATGCAACTTTTCGAGATGGTGCTAGCGGGGGAGTTGCTAGTGGTATGCTGCTATCTCTTTTCTGGTGAATTTGAAATGGCGGGGATTGTGGGTTGACGTGAACATGTGTTACCTCAGTGTATTATGTTGGAGCGAATGGATGGGAAAAGCTGTCAGGGGACGACGTAGGAGAACTGCATTACCATTACTATCCGGTGGGAGGGAGCGGCGCGGTGGAAGAAGAAATGGTGGAGGTGGGAGGAGCATGAGTGGCTGGTTTTAGATGTGTTGGATCCTGGAACCTGGCTTTGGGGATTGAAAAATATTGTGAAGAAATGGATGTTTTTGTTTGGTTGTAAGGGATTATTATTAGAATGAGTCTCCATCTTACGGTTTGAGATTATGATTAGGTGGGTGTAGTCTGTGGACGATGGATGCTCTTGTTTTCCTCCATAAATACAATTTATATTGCTTTCTTTTCGAGTTCTTGTTTCAAAGGGAAGAAGAGACTTTTTTGCCGGTGTCGCTTCATGGATTTTTGCTTCTTTTTCGTTACCAAATGCGAGCAGGAAATATGTTTATGTAGCAGATCAATCAGGTATTGACGGGAGAAAAGTATCTTGTTTGGTGGAAGGGTATACCAACTCAGCGTGGTACTGGCTACAAATCAGAAAACCCTGACTGATTCTCGACCTCTGTGAATGCACGGCAAGTTTCAATCTCCTGCAAAGGAATATTCTGGTCACTCGTGTTATTTGAAGTCGTTTGGCAGAGCTACTTTTTGCAGAGTAAAGGTTATGGAATGGATTCCTGGATGATGACAAAGCTTCCTCTCGGCATCATGATCAGTGATGCATTCCTTACAACAAACCCAGCAAGATCGCAGCCGCTCCATTTGCAACGTATTGTACGTTGTAGTTCCTTTCTGTGTTGACGTTAATTTTACTATTTTTCTCTTGTTCGTTCGTCTGATTTCTAAAAATAGGTCGCTAAGTGGAAAGAAACGAGCCTTTGCCCTCTGGATGATGACACACCCTTGTAATATTTGCTCCTCCTAGGTATACCTGGAGATGGAAGGTGCTCGCTCGGGTCTGTGGTTCATGGTGCTTGCCTTGATGCAGGAAGGCAGACACCTGGGGAGAGCCTGCTGAGAGAGCTTGCAGATGAGCTTCGTGCAGAGGTATTTATCTGTCTTACTTTTGCATTCCGTACAATGATCTTATTTGGATGAGAATTCCTATAATAAGCGGCAACAATTATATTCACAAGTTGACTTGCTATCTGGTTCAATTGCTTAGCAGAAGATGAAGTTGAGTTGCTTGACAGGTTGCAGATGAACTGATCGAGAGGCGAGCAGATTCAGAATGGCACCTTTCATCTGGGGTCTTCAGGCTCTTGCTTTCTAATGTTGCTCTTTCGATTAACAAACCATTTCGATTGTGTGCTCTTGCTCGTTGCAGCTAAGCTTCAACCCTGGTTTGTTCGGCAGGTTTCTCGAAAGGGATTTTGAGGGGATTTTAATTCATACTTGTTCTCTGGTTCATACTGGATTGAGAAGAACTAGAGTATCCAAAGCCACCCTGCTTCAATCATGCAGATAGGCTCTTGCTAGCTGCTGCAGCATTACTCATCCCAGGAATTACAACATTATAAATCGCAAAACTCTGTACAACTTTTCTAATTATACTTATTAATCAAGGCATCGTAGATACTATCAAAACCACCCAAACCAAGAAAGTGCGACATCTAGCGATTGTCCCCCCACATTTCTCGAAGAAGTTCATACCTCACTACTCTACGACCCCCTGGTCCTTGGGCAGAAAATTGGAACCCGTCAAGCTTGGGGAACTGCAAGTTTTTCCAATGATAAGAGCATTCAAGGGTGAATCCAGCTCGTCAAGCTCATCGTCGCTGGTGTATGATTTTCGAAGAATAGGCGAGCCACTACTCGACCATGTTACACTCCCAACCTCTCTCAATGATGAAGCTGACGGTGGTGAATACATGGTGGGCGAGGCCACGCAAGGGAAACTTGCCACAAACTCATCATCCCCTACTATACAGTCCTGTATAGAGATAAAACTACTACAATGTTGTAAGTCCATTTTAAATCTTAAGGTTTAGATGGGCAAACCTCGGACTCAAGGGCGGCAAGAAGAGCTTCGGGCACTGGGGACGGGCAGAATTCATCTGGAACGAAATTGGTAAGAACTCTTCTGATCAAGGGAACTCCCAAGTTGGGGCATGCCTTCACGTATGAATTAAAAACATTTAATGGGTTGATGAAATACAATATCGAGACTCAAAGAAGACTGTCAAGCGAAAGACCTCTCTGCGGGTGGACAGCTCTGCTAACATTTCGAACGGAAGCATCATGAGGTCACTCAAAGCGTTGAGGAGTTTGAAAATCTTGAAAGGTGCCGCCTTATGATTATCGTTGAGTTGGTATCTATTGCCAAGCGAATCGCTATCATCAATGCCGTATAAATCTGTAAGGCATCTCGACCAGTTTCCAACCTTGATATGTGAGGGAGAAGAAAGATAAAAAGATACTTAGCTCAGAAATAGAAAGCTAATACAGACAGTTATAATTATACAAGGCATAACAATAACAAAATCAGATATAAAAGCCAAAGCAGCTACAGAAGCTCGAGCAAAAGCACAGCCAAATCAATAACAGAGCCCGGTCAAAATTAATCATCTTCCAAAGGCATATCATTAACCCCAGAAATAAAACATAATTTCTTACAGCATTTTTCAGCTGTGCACCAGAACCAAAGCTGGTTTTTCCGGCAGGAATTGGGAGAACCTTGGAATCACTTATAGGGTCAGAAAAGGGATCTGTTGGCATTATTTCATCGGCTGATTCTCGAAGAATAGCATTGAACATTGCTACATCAAGTCTTCCCACCAGTTGTTCAATTACCTAAAAAGCAGAGAGCACAGTAGATTACGTGATTGAGCGAGTTAGGAATGACCCAAAATGGTAAAAGCTATGAGAATATAGCATAAAACGAGCTACAGAAATATGCTTTGATTCAAATATTTTTGCTTACATAGTGATTTAAGTTACATAAAAATTATAAACTCACCAATTTAGTGATAATATGCAGGCACCCGCATTCATGTCCTCCAGCTCGAAGAGGACAAAGCCTTTCGCCCGCATCGGTAAAAGCTTTCTTCCATAGATCTATAGAAAATTTACCCTGATCTTGATCGCCTATTACATATCTTTTTGCAGATGTTTTTCTAGAGCTTGAACCTTTGGAAGCTGCAGGCTGCATGTATGGCGTCAGGCTCTGAAAGGAAAGAAGTCAATAGGGTCAGTTAAAAAGGCTGTGATTTTCTCTAACTTCAAAATTTTGACGAGAAGTAAAAAGAGATTGCTTCCTAAGTGGAAAAGAAACATGCAGAATCACCTGCCACCACACAGATTCAACAATTCGATTAAATATCCAAGCTTCAACCTTTTCCATAGCAATAATAAGTGTTAGGGGTTCATCCCAGTTTTCTAGAGTTTCTTCAGCATTGCTAATTTTGCATTGTGCAGGAGAGATTTGCGATTTATCAACAGCCTCTTCTATCATTCCTCTCAACAGAATTGCATTAGACAACCAAAAGGTCAATCTGTTCCAAAGGGATGAAAGCAATTAACCAAATATTGGAGCTCAAAGCAATGCCTCAAAATGTCCATGCCAAACTATATTGCATTTGACCAAAATTGTTTCTTAAATCGATTCAAGTACAATTTCATGTTCGAAATGAATGAATCACTTCCTCAAGTAGTTTAATATATCCCAGTAATCATCATCCAAAAGAATTGAAGAAGTCAAGATACCTGGGGACATCATGTCCACATGATTTGGTAACTAACATTAATCCGGATACAATTGTCCTAGCAGCACTAGCCAGTGAGCTGGAAGACTTTGATCTGAGAATATGGCAGTAAAACCTATGAAGGCGCCTTGCTGGAGTGTGTACTTTGTTAGCTGAACTCCCATGTTCAGCCACAACGGAATAAAGTGAAATCTCAACAGCTGCAGCTTCTCTGAGCTCGAAGCATCTCAACTTCAGCTTCATGTCCAATCTTGTTGTCTGACAGTTTGCTCGTGTAATTCCTCTTCTCATCATTGTCAGTTGCCGTAGAACTAATTTTGGTCTCTGACAGATGGTTACGTTTTTCATCATCTTTAGCTTGATGATTGCCAGTCTTGTCACTGTCGCTAGTGACTGAAATTTTAGGAGCATTTTCCACCACTTTCTTTTTGTGATTGTTGATCATATCAATGGCATAAATTCCACCACTCTTGGAAGAGTCAAAATTCAACTGAAGAGACTTTAAATGCTTCAATTTATCATTCCTAAGAGCGCCTCCGTGCATGCCAAGGGTATTCCTACCCAATGCAAGAATATCACCTGATTTTTCAATCTTCCTGACAGCATCTACCTGTATTTTACGAGCTGTTTGGTTGTCAATGTGTTTTTTTGTCTTCTCAGAAACTGTTTCTTTCTCTGCACATTCGTGCTGCTCTTTGTTGCCAAAAGAATCCAAATTAGAGGCACTAGAAGTGTAATTCTCTTCGTCTGTTTTGATTTGTCTCCTATCAACCTCCTGATTAGTTGTAGAATCAGAGAAGTTTTCATTCAAAACTGACCGCACCTCATCTTCGGAGGTTTTACCAATAAGGCTGTCAGTGATGCCACCATTATCACATTTGGTCATTGTTTGTTGAATTCTAGAGCTACCATCAGCAACCCTTTCACTCTCCAATGGTTGTTGGGATGAAAAAACTGGATCCCTTCTTAAAAGCTCCGTACCTGAGAGAATGCCTGATGATGCAACTGTTCTGGATGAACTACCGTTCAGATGTCTGATGGTCTCGGCCAATCGATTTCTATCCAAGCTATCACTACCCAATTCCACAACTCCCTGCAAGGTAATAGAAAAATATGACTAAATGGTCTAAACAAAGTTGAAATAATCAATATGAGTACCTGATGACTATCCGTGGGAGATGCCATTGTAGTCTGGAGATTAGAGACTGTCCGGGAAGAATGCAAGGAAGAACCACCATCATCGTCATCGTCTGTAAATGAGGCAATTTCAGCTTCATCGTCGTTGCCTCCATCCATCATCTCTGAAGCAAATCCAGCACCTGAAATGTCTTTTGACAAGCTGTTTTCGGGCGAAGCGCTAGAGTTATCCTTGTCAAGAGTCTGTATACTCACATAAAGTATTGGTTGAGCAGAGTGTTTAGAAGCTTTCTTCAAATACACGGGAGTGTTCAAGGCTACATTATCAGTGATAGTAGCATAGTCTGCAAGATTGATTGAGGCTGATCCCAAGAGCTTACCCTTCTTCTCCTTGCGTACTTCGTACAAGTGAAACTCCAAGAAATTATTCTGGAAGGCGTCGCGAGATGCGCCTTTTTTGGGTACTTTCTGGAGTAAAGATGCAATGAGTCTGAAAGCCTTGGTGAAGTCAATCTTGCCATCTCCAACGGATGATACAAAGATCCCACAACTTTCGCACATTGAAGCAACACGGACTGGGCGGATTTCCGAGCATCGGAAGAGGCCCATGGATGAATCTCCAGGACATTGATGAGGTAATCGATCTGAACTGGAATGCTTTTGAGAGTCCTGGTTCTCAGACCGAGAACCATTCTTCCGGGAAGCTAAGCGGATGGGAATGGGAGAGACACAGAAGATGAGAGAACAAAAAATGGCGACTGGGTCCGATACGCCTCACGCAGTCAACTCATTTACTGGTGTAAGAAAAAGGGAGCAATGAATGGGAAGGAAAGCATCCCCGCGACAGGTCAAAAGCTATTTTTTTATTCGAAACCAGCACCTCTCTCTTCCGCAATCATGGCAGACAGAGTTTCCTTCAACGGCAACGCCGCCAATGACCAAATGGGTTCATCCAAGAAGCTGAAAAAATGGGAATGGAAGAAGATAAAGGCAATGGCTATCCAGCGAGCAATGGGCGTGGAATTGGATGGAAGAAGCGGGAAGCGGGAAGCGGGAAGCGGAGGAGACTCGGACAGAGACTGGACGCTTGTTCTACCAATACCACACTCGTCTCTTTGGAATTGGTGTGTACCGTCCCTCTCATTTTCGAAATATTTTTCCATTTAGTCACCATATTTTGATTCCGTTCTTATCTAATTAGGACCCACGATCATGTTTCTGGAAGTGGAAGATGGCAGATCCAGACAAGAAACCAATCACATTGAATCCGTTGGCCAATTTTGGATGATTTCGATTAGATTTCTCAGAGCAAATCTGACTCCCTGCATCAGTAGTCGATAATAACTAGTCTTTGGCTGAACAGAATCACAGACTTTGGCTGCTTCGCACACCCAATCTGACTCCCTGTGAAACTAGTCTCTCGACAAATAAGTCAATCTCCAATTCCATTGCTTCTGTTTCACCCAATATCTCCAACATAGACCACAACCAACGTTTAATTATCGACGTCCGCATCAGAAAATGTTTAATAAATTGAAGCTCAACATGAGCGAATTCAGAACCAATGCCCCCCCTTCCAGCATTCACCCTTCCGAACAGCTGTAGCTTCCCTACACACCAAAACATAAGAATCTCAAGTCACTATGATTGAAAGCTCACCAAGTTACAAACACTAGAGTCCACGTGCTGTCCGCATTAACAACATTTCCCCAACCACATACAGATCGCCCAAAATTCAGGTCAAAAGATCAATTTTTGTCCAAAATATTTCAATCCCCACCTTAAAAACTACTTGCTTGCTCACTATACACTCACGCCTTCCCTTCCCTCTCCCTTGTAAAAGAAAGATAGAAAATATGCAAGAATCCATAGGCATTACATGATGCAGGCATCTAAGCGGCAGCCTCGAGCAATTCCCTCTGTGCACACTTCATGATCCTCCTCTCAAGCTCCAGTCCAAAATGCCTAATGAGACCCTGCATCTCCTAAAGCACAGATAGTGTGCCCTTCGATCTGCTTGGTGACTTGCTGAAGCATGTCAATCTCTTCTAACTTCGCATTTCCAACTTTTAATCGTTCCATGATCATCCAAAGCCATCCAGTCCCTTCCCTGCAAGGGGTACACCGACCACAGCTCTCGTGCTTGTAAAAATATGAAAGTCTGGGAATAGAATCCACCACATCTGTGGATTTATCCATCACTATTACAGTTGCAGTCCCCAACCCAGATCTGACAGCCTTCGGAGCATCATAGTCCATCAGAACATCATCACAAAAATTCTTTGGAAGCAGTGGAACAAAAGAGCCCCCTGGAATCATAGCAAGCAGATTGTCCCATCCACCTCTAACGCCTCCACAGTGCCTCTCAATCAACTCCTTCAAGGGAATACCCATCTCCTCTTCAACTGTACATGGCTTGTTCACATGTCCTGATACACAATAAAGTATTGTACCAGAGTTGTTCTTCCTCCCAAAACCCGCAAACCACTCCGGTCCACGCCTTAGAATAGTGGGAGAAACAGCAACAGTCTCCACATTTGTAACTGTAGTGGGGCAGCCATATAAGCCAGCATTAGCAGGGACAGGAGGCTTCAGTCTTGGTTTCCCTTGCTTACCTTCAAGGCTCTCCAACAATGCCGTTTCTTAGCTGCAAATATAAGCGCCAGCTCCAAAGTGGATATGGACATCAAAATCATAACCCACAAGCATTCTTACCTAATAACACAGCAGCGTAAGCCTCTTTTCTGGCTTTTTCAAGGTTATACTCAACCGTAAGTAGGAAGGGCGTCCGTCGGATACTTTCGGCATAAAAGACCATTTGAGGCCAGAGGGAAAGCCAGCACCTCGGCAAACGACCTCATGACTCGAGAATCGAAAATTTTAACTCAAGTTTCAGTAAATTCAGAGTGCTCAGCCAACCCCACCTCGACCTGCTGCAGTTCATGGCCGCAGTGACCCTAGCAGAAAAAAAAATCATAAATTAAATGCATTGACAAAATGATCCCCAACCAACCCTTCATAGTACTGCATCTGTACATTACCTTCCCATGTCTTAACTAAGATACCAAAACAATTATTTAAAACGAAGAATGGAGCAGAAATTAAGTGTCCAAAAATATAGTGTATAAACCATCATCTCTGTTTCTCCCAACAGGTGCCACTTTATCAAGGAATAACAAATGTTGACACAACCTTGGAGAGTCACCTATCCACACCCCACCAAAATCAATACACAGATGGCAATTTCTTGTCTCGATACTACCATAAGCGACAATCCATGCATGGATATTATAATTATTTCAAATACAATCTGCACACCTCAAACTATTAATTACCTTGTAATATAATGGTTACTGTCTATTTCTTCATCAAAAAGCTCTATCCACTTCATACCAACCGTTTCTTGCAAACACAATGTCAATAATAAATATATACATATAAAACATGTAGAAAGTAAATGAAATCTTCAGATATTCTAAATTAAATTTCAGAACCAAGTGTTTACAATTTCCAGTGAGATTATGTTACACACACAAGTAATTTCCTACAAAGGCAATCAGGCCAGACCTTGTGATACACCAGAGATGCTTGGTCATCACCACCAAAGATGGAAACATATGCTAACCTGCAACAAATACAGTTGACAGGAGCAATAACACATATCTGATATCCCCACACTTAAGACCTGGATGTGCTCCATAAAAAAAGCACCATCGATTGCTGAAAGCAATGCTTTGCTACCTCCATTTTCAAAAACGCATCCCTTGCCTACCTTGTTCAGCAGTAAATGTAATGGAGAACAGAAGGAAAATCTCCACAACAATTTCACAATTTGCAAATTAACCAAATAGACCAGCAGCTCCAAGTTCCTTCATTTCCATTTCTTTTCTCCGCTGCTCTTCCAAGGGATTTGGGCTCTTCATTGTTCTCCGCAGTCGCCTGAGAAGGACACATCCCAGAGGGATCAATTAATTAGAAAGATCCAACAAGTTCGACAAAATTTATCAGACATAATTTTTTCTTCCAAAACCTGTCTTGTGCATGCCGGGCAGGAAAAGTAGGCATAAACTGTTTTGATTTTGGAAGAGGAACTTCGCAAAACCACTCATGATTAAGAGCATCTCCAACTGTTATTCGCTTTAGGAATAAAAAGAAAACCTAATTTAATAGCTATGTAAAAAAATAAGTAATGATGAACTAACAGTTTTCAACTAAATTACCTTTTCAGGATCGTAGGTCAAGAGTCTGTTCAACAAATCAAAACCAGAATCGGGTAGAACTGGAGATCCGGTGAATGATGTAGCAGGGAATTTCTTGCGAAGTAAGTTGTACCTGAAAGGAACAAGTCAATGGTCAATGCAAAACTAATGTTTTTACAGAAAGAGTTGTCAATTGAGGCCAGATAGCCAGACCAGAATCACCCAAAGCTGGAAGCCTGGGAAAACAGTGGCAAAATAACAACACCAAAATGTTAGAATCTAGAGTTTTAAATTGAAAATCGAAGAAATTGAAAAATACTCACTGGTGCTTGACAAAATTAACCCTAACTCCAGGAAGTTTGGAAAATCCAGGCCAAATTGCCTCGTTTGGTGTTCCTAGAATCCTAAAAATCTGCCACAATATCATAAAAGTGTGAGAGGGCAAGCAACTGATAGTATAACAACTAATTTGCAACACTAAGATAACATACCCATACCATGTTTACCTTGTCTAGTTGATCAACTTCAGTTTTACCATTGAATAGAGGTTCTTTGGATAACAATTCAGCCATAATACAACCTAATGACCACATATCAATCGCAGTTGAATATTGTTTGGCTCCCAACAGAAGCTCAGGTGCTCTGCAATTTAAACAATAATTTTTTTTTCAATGCTGGACAACAATTAGTTGCATAGTAGAGAGAGAGAGACCAATTTGGATGCAACAAAGAAAGAAGTAACTCACCGATACCAAAGAGTAACAACCAAATGGGTATATGGTTTTAAAGGACTACCATACTGTCGAGCCAGGCCAAAGTCACAAATCTTCAACTCCCCTCGATTGTTCAAAAGCAAATTAGATGTCTTTAAATCCCGATGGAGCACCCAGTTATCATGGAGATATTTAATTCCCTCTAGTAGCTGAATCATCAGGCATTTTACTTCACTCTGACTAAATGGCTGCTTCATTGATTCCATAAGTCCCTTAAGATCATGTTCCATGTACTCCATTACCATAAAAATACTATCCAGACTACTTCCCACTACTACTTCCTTGACATCTACAATTGACTGGTGATGAAATGAAAGAAGAATGTTTATTTCCCTCAAAGACGTCAAGGGAAAACCTTCTCTTTCCTTCTCCATTTTCACTTTCTTCAATGCCACAATTTCACCAGTTTTCTTGTCTTTAGCTCTATATACAACACCATATGTTCCTTCATCAATTTTGTTTAATCTCTCAAATTCATTAACACTTCTGCAACTTTGAAGCATATTAACATTTCTCTGAGGAACTGACCGTTCAGGTGTCAGACAAGGATCATTCTCAGAGTCAGAATCTGTATTTGACCTACTAGCATTAGCAAGATTTTTAAGATCGTCCTCATCAACGTCCATGTCATCTTCCCTCCCAAATTTATTATCAGGATCATCTTCTCTAATAACAGACCTTGCACTATGAGGTAAGTTGTCAGACTCCGATGACCTTACCCTGTTTGTTTCAGAGCCTTGTTTCTTAACCTCCTCATCTTCAGGACTTAAGGACTTTCTAAGCACTCTAGTACCCAAAGAGTCAGAACGCAAAAATTTATGCTGCCTTTTTAGCATAAAGTCATCTTCGAAAAATTCACCCCCAATGCCTGGAGAGTTATTACCGGCTGCCCATCTTGAAGAAGATATGTTCCTTGTTGGAACATAGTCCTCATCTTCTACATTTTCAGCTTCAATGTTACTATCCAATTCTTGCTTCAATGAGATAGAAGACAGTCTGATAGGCGACAGAGACATCAAAGTCCCATCCAACTCAGATGACACACGAGATTCAACCAGTAAAGAAGACGGCAATTCTTTGACAGGAGAAATGAGAACACCTCCATCTGGAATAACACTGGGAGACTCGCGATACACCTTAGGTAGTGGTGGCGGAGGGGGAAGAGGAGTCGTCGTAGCATTAATCCTCTGTTTTGGTGAGTTACTTCTTGCATCATAGTCTATATCCCACACTGTAGGAGAAAACTTCCTCTTCGTGATTACCGGAGATCTTACGATCTCAGATACTGTGTCTTTACTCAGTAAGTTGGATTCAGTGGCATCATCTGAGCCACTCCCGCTAGACAATTCACCTGGTTCCCTATCTGTCGTCCTAATGGGAAACTCAATTCTCCCGGGTCCAAGTTCACTGCCTCCACTGCTATTTTCAGAATTACTCCTTGAAGAGCAATGAGTATCACCATTGACCGCTGCTCCCGCTCCCTCTTTATCCCTTTGCCTAACCCTACCTCTGCCTCTTAAATCCTGAACTATAATTCTTTCACTATCCTGATTACGATTCCTATTCCGCTCAAATTCTGGCTTGGTCGTACCTAAACCCCTCCTTGGAACATCGAAGTTGGATTCACGGTCCCTGAACTTATTATCACGATAACATCCGTGTCTTCCAGCTGCCATAGTTACAAGAACCTAAGATGCGCTGTAAAATCCCAAAAGCCGATTCTAAACGGGAGTTGGACTTCAATTAAGAATTAGAGATTCGCCCTTTGTCCCGGCAGAAAATCCCAAAAAAAAAATACCAATCGGATCCAAATTCTATGATTGAAATCAGAAAAAAAAAATATAAAAGGAGTTAAATCACCAGAGACGAAAATAAATCTGTAAGTACCAAGTCTCCATCAGCGCAGAACAGAGCACCCAAAATTAGGAAGGTAGTAATAAATAGAAATATTGAGATGAAGATGAAGAATTAGGTACAAGGAGGAGAAAATCGGAGAAATAGAGAGAGATAAAGAATAACCCTAGAGCAGCCCCGCACAAAAAACAGATTGCAAAAGACGCTCGCGCAGGGCGGCAAGGAGTGGTTGCAGAGATGGACAAAGAGAACCCTGGATGGAAGAGGGCTTGACCCCAAAGGCGCAAGGAAAGGTGGATACTCTTCGTCGTCCCTGCCTTTATACTCGGCCTTCTGGTTTCTTCGAGTATCCGTCCACTCGCCTGCCCTTTTTTATTGTCTCCAAATTTGAACTATTTTTATCCACGAATCAATTCATAATAATAAAAAATTTGATATCAAATAACTGTGAAAAATCATAGAAAAGTTGCAGTAGAGTAGAATGACTGAATCCTTGTTTTTGGAGATTCTTGCATGTGAGAAGGTCATGCTTTGGTATTGTATTTTTTGTGTGAACGGGATCCCCTCGAGAACGACGACAACTTGGATTTGTTCTTCTAATTGAAGGTTTGCGGTGATAAGAATCACACATCCTGACGAGGTATTCACTAGTTCATACGAACATGCCATATGCCATGAATAAACGAGCTGGCTTCCAATCAGCGCGTCACTATGTAGAGTTCAGAATGGAGCATTGGCAAGTGTTTTTCGCTATAATTGAGGATTGGTGGCAGCCAAGAAAGACCGCTCCAGTAGCCAATATGCAGCAGACTGTTTGAAGCGAACCAGCCCCATAGATCATTGCTACCCATGGATTGCAGAAGAAGACGACTTATGGGACCTGCTTCAAACAGTCATAATGATTATGAATACGTACCTAGAATGCAGATATTGGAGGAGTCAGCACACCATCCCCAATCTCTCCCACTAATCTCCACCCTCAACCATTACACAAACTTTACAATTACATCTCCAACTTACCCCCTCACACACCTTCACATTATGCTGCAATTGCACTTTGATTCCAGCTTTGGAGGTTTCATGCTATCAGGGACCCCAACATTTTGCACCACGTAATCGTCTGTGTTCTCGTCGTTCTCAGTCTTCCTGGCAAGGGGTTTTGGGTCAATTTCCTTCCGCCTCTGTCTATGTTTCTGGGATTTTGGAACCCTTTTGTTGACAATTCGGAGCTGTGGCTCCTTTCTGTCGATATTGGACTTCCCCAAAATGGTAACCATTGGGCGTGAACCCTCCAATTCATCTTCACCTTGCTTTTCCATGCCTATGGTTGCAGCAGAATACGCAAGATCGTGTACAATTGAGCTGCAGAAAAGTATGGTATCTGTTACCTCTTCCAGTGTAAGGCTTCTAGTAGTACTTCCACTCTGACACTCGACCATAACAGTAGATTCCTCTGCCAAGCACAAACATAAGTTTCATGAGATAATATGACATTTTAAGGTTCGAAACTGAGAAGTTAAATAGAACAGAAGTGGAGGTCGATAAGAGCTGCATGAGAGATAATCTTAAGGCATAGTGAAAGACAGTTTCATTACCCAGTATGCTGTCAGAAGCAACAGGTTCCAGACTAGTAACTAGCATATCCCTGTTGTCTGAATAGGTATTCACTGAAGATTCTCGGTTTGAAATCAAGGAGTTGTCCCCGCACTGTGAATCATGAATTTCCTCCGACTTTCTTCCCAATTCAGTTTCTGAGATCATAGACTGAGAATGAGAAGGAACCTCAACACCATCCTCAAAGAAGCCATCACCACCAACCGTGCTAGGATCTTTTTCAAGAGAAGACTCAGGTGATATAATTGATACGTCTGCATCTGAGATGCTTCTATTACTTGAAAAGTCCTTATCGTCATTCAATGAACAATCTTCAAAATTGGGGCAGGATTTGGCTAAATCATCTTCGAACTGACTGCTAACTAATTCTGAGGTATGAGTACACTTTGTTTCACCACAGTTACTGTCATCCAAATCACCTTCTTGTGTCTTCATCACAAGATGTGATGTTTCTCTGGCATCAATAGGACTTTCAGAGAAAGCTATTCCAATACTTCGAGATTTTGTATTTATCTCATATTTATTGTTCTCCATTTCTAACTTCCTGCCACTGGACTGAGACTGCATATGCATATCCGTCAGTCGAGATGAGCTAAAATCAGCAGAAGATGATCCAGAGAAGCTGCTGTGTCCAATAGAGCTTCTCAAACTATTAATACTGTCTCTGGCGTAGGACAAATCTGCATCAGCAAAGATATTAGCTGTATAATTCCTGCCTTGGACAACATGCCCTTTGTTACTACTTAATCTCTTTAGCAGTAAAGAAATGCCAGTACCTTCTGACATCTCAAATTTTGAGTCACTATGGGGAAGCAACTGTGTACACTTAGATTCAGTATCAGCAAGGCTTTGAACAACAATTGACTGACCTTTCTCCAATAAGTTACCATCTGCATGCCCATCTTCCTCCACTGATTTCAGAAGGGAATTTTCTTCCAAACGATTCTGTTTTTGCTCAGAGCAGCAATTCTGGTCCCCTTCAGTTGTCCCATAACTTTGAGAAACCATTAAATCACGGGCATCAGCATCTTGTGGTGATTCAGGTAAAAGAATCATTGATTTGATTTGATCCATAGATAAATTCGTTTCAGAAATTTTCAGAGATGACACTGGAGTGCTTTCAGTGGTTGTGGTTACTTGCTCAGGACTGTTTACACTCACACCAAGAAGTCTCTCTTCTTCACTGCATTCGAAACAAAGTTTAATATTCTTTTCAACAAGTTCCATCATGCAGTAATTACTGCGACATCTTGAGCACAATTCCATCTCTTCAAGAATAGCTTCAGAATATTCACCATCTATTTGACAAGATTTAGAGTCTAAACTAGTTTCTCCAAGATTATTACCATATCTATTAGAACTTTCAAAATTAGAAAATCCATGCTTTGGACCACAACTGTCAGAGCCATCACCTTGTGTGCCATTGAGGGATAAAGTGCTGATTTCGTTCAAATAATCTTCATCCACAGCATCCATCTGGTCAAAGGAAAACACTTCTTCGTGACTATCGGGGTATACTATTTTCTGGCGTTCACTCACTGTATACTCCTGATTATGGTCTCTTCCTTCGCCGTCAGGCGCAACACTTGAACATAGATCAGAACTTGCATTGCTGCTGGTTGTGATTGAAGAGTTCCTAGATATCAGAGAATGATGAGCCGAGCTCATTTTACCGGTATAAAAAGTGGTACTTGGAACACTAGACAATAGTGGCCGAAACATATTTTGAGGGGTTTTCCTACGATCCTGCAAAAGTGTAACACATCAGTTCAATACCCAATAAGGTTGTGAATAACAATAAATACTAACAGCAATCCTGATTTGAAAAAAAATATCGCAGCAAACAGTTCCACAATCCGTAGGCTTAAAATTGTAACAATGCATCCAAAACATACATCGTCGGAAAACTCATCAGATTGCTAGCATAAAACTATTAAACAAAGACTTATAGATTGACTCATATAACATCTGATAAAGAGCAAAACATCACAATTTTAACAATCACCCCATGTCATTTATCTAATTACGAAACAAATTTACAAGTCTCATGGTTAATGCGTACATCCTTATTAATAACATGGGTTATTCATGAACAATTAACTTTTAATTAAGCTACTTTTAGTTCGACCAGAAAAAAATGCTACCCATTTAACAAAAGATATAAAATAATCAATGCGAAGGTTGTAACAAAAAAAAAACAGCATTCAGGAAAGAAGATGCAAATCTAAGTGCAGATTACCAAACTATGAAATTGAAAGGTGTGTCACATGCTAAATGTCAGACCCTGGTATATATTTCAAAGATGGTGAAAGTTAAAAATAGAAGGAAAAATGGGCTAGAGAAACTTTCACCAGTCTCTCACGGTAGTGTGTTTAACACAACTGGTTAATGAGGCGGTTAGCATCTGCATTTATGTGTACATGAGAAAAAGTGGAGCAGGAATAAGAAGTTTTCAAAGAAGTAAGAATACTAGAGGATGATGAAAAAGATGAAGTTTTGTGTTAGGAATTTGGAATATAAGAAAAGCAAATATTTTGGTGAAAGGCCTTCAAAACAGATAGCTAGAGTAGTAAAGGAAGCTACGCACATTAATGAGAAATCCATGCTTTATCCACTAATATAACTCGAAATTTCTTGTGTATTGAAAATATTTGAATTAAGTTAGGGAGACAAATCACATACCAGATTCCGAATAGTGGATTCAACAGATCTTCTTGGCGTATAAGAAGAAGACAATGTTCTTCCTGATTTCTTGGAGAAGGCCAAAACTTTGTTATTTGAAAATGCAATAATGTTTTTTGAAGATGGATCATCTGAAGTACACATTGAAATGGACTGCAGGGAGTCTGCATCATCATCACCAGATGAGGCTACGGAGGCCCTGCTGTAAGAGCTATTTCTATCCTGATCATGACTATGAGAAGAGCTGACACTTCGAGTAACTGTTGGAGAAATTGATAGCCGGTTAAATTTTGAGGCAGAGTCCTTACTACTTCTAGATGCTGGTGAGGACCCTTTCACATAAGATGTTGGCCGATCAGCAAGGGAAGTTTGGAGGTTAGGAGGAGCATTAGAAGAGAAACCAGGAATGTTGGCTTTCCATGGCCTCATCTTGGGCGAGGCAGATTTACCCCTAGTAGTTTTTATTGGTGAGGTTCCCCTCATCCCAGATGTGGAGTCAGTACTACTTGATCCAGTGCTCAATCTTCGAGGAGTAGGGGAGGAAGACCTGGGCACAAAGGTTGATGCTTTATTTGGAGACGGAGATGACCTACGTGATGGAGTAGAAGGACGCAGGCTTGAAGTTGGACTGGAATGAGGAGTTGGTACTGGTCTCCCTCTTGACTGGGGCATGCTGCTTCCAGACCTTGGAGATGGGCTTAGTCGACTTGGACTGGCACTACCCCTACTTCGGTGACTCTTCTCCATCTATGAGAAGGAAATAATAAAAGAATTTAATACCATCAACAGTTGCTTTTAACAATGTCCAATAGTTCTATTATACAGAACAATTCATAACAAAGTAAAACCACTTACCGTGGATGATCTTGATATCGTAATAGGTTGAGTCCTAGGTCTACCCCTGCTTGGAGCAGTCAACTTGAGAGGTTCATCATCCAAAGAAGGAAAAAGAGGCGTGTCAGGGGGAGTTAACAACCTTGAAATTATGAACAATAAACATTCCATTAGAGTTAGAAACAAAGTTTAAACAAACCATGCAATGAAAAACATATCAGTCAGAGTTCACATCGGGCAAGAATAGAGTTTAGAATACATGAAAGAAAATGAAGCTAATTTCAACTTCATCTCCATGGACTAAGTATATGGATTTAAAAAGTGAAATAGTTAAATGTTTGCGTATTCCTTTTTTTTGTGGAGTATTGACAGTAGGCATAAGAAATTCAGGTTTATGAAATCATAACCAACCAGTCGTAGTCATTTTTATCCCCTTCTGCATTTAACAATTCACTGCTCTGTCCACGCCCTGGAATTGTGATTCCAAGCTTGAAATCAGAAAAGTGCTTCAACTTTGTAGCTGTCGAAAAATATTGTCGTCAGCAGATGCTAAAAAATTGATATTGAAAGTCTAAGCTCGCAATTCAACTATGAACTTACAAAATGATTCATCAAATTCATCTGACGAAAGAAGCAGGAAATTCTCTCTTTCTCTGGCTTGCATCTCGGTAAATAAAGAAAGATCATCGTCATTTTCTTTCAGTAATAAACCCCCCTCAAAACTGCCCCCTATCTTATGATTGCTTGTCCTCAGTTCTCTGCCAGGAGAACATCTTAATGCTGGAGAAGGAGGCATTTTGAGCTTCCAGTAAATAAGATCAACCTTGTTATCTCAACTTCTTCATATAAGGGGAATGAGACAACGTTCAGGTGTGCATTTCCAACCAAAGCCAAAATAAGAGAAAAAGATTGAGCTCCTAGTTGCTTTCATAAGAAGTCCAAATGCTCCTGCGTGTGAACTTCACAGAAGCAAATTATTTCCAGAGCAAAATGTTATTTTTTTACGCAGTAACACAAGACAAGTTCTCATACAGCAACACAAGACCAGTTCTTTGCTGAAGAAAAAGCTTATCTGCATGTATCAACAGAATACTATAACAATATAAAAATGAAAAAAAAATGTGGAAGCCGGATTCTAAACTCTATTGATCAAAGCAACACAGCAATTTGAGATCCTGACCATATTATGCAACTTTGGAACCCTAGACGCAATGATTAAAAGGTCCCATAAATACATTGCTACCCCACCTAGCGCAGGAGCTGAATTTTCTTCCACAGTGAGAAAAAGCACCACTTCGAGTGAAGTTGAAGATGAACAAAAAAGCTCCAAGTACTGGATTCAGTGAGCGCGGAGGTCCTAATGCGTCGCTAGGAATAGAGTAGGGAGCGGGAGGAGAAGAAAGGACCTGAAATTGAGTGACCAAGAAGTGGTTGGAGGAAGGCAGCAGGACATACGTATGAGTCGGATCTGCAGCAATAATGGGGGCAGGAGCAGAGATCGAGATCAGAGAATGAGGCTCCACAAGCGTTGAGATCCACTAAGCGGTTGCATCTCCAGGTGAGGAAGCAAGCAGGGGAGTCTGTTGCTTACTGTTGCTTCGTCCCTCAGTACCAGCAGGCCTTGCTTTCCTCAGTTACTCTCCCGCTGCGATCGCTTGCTCGCTCTCTATCCCCATCTTGCCCTCGCGAGTGGCCGATATTTACTGAGCATGCCACTCAAAGCCCTTGCGTACTAGTCACTAGTCAGAACCTAGGATCCACAAAAGGCAGAAGAAGTTAACTAGAGAAGAGCATAGGTTAAGAGAATAAGTAGGTCATCATTGACGCAAAAGGCATATTTTATGTCGAAGGAGCAGATCGGTGTTGATTATGGACTAACCAATTAATAATTATACCCGATTACTCTTTCATTATCTGTCATTTCCAATCATTAAGCAATTGACTTTCTAGCTCTGAATCGGGCCGGGGTGGTTTTTTCTTTAGGCGGTTTTGGTCTG
This sequence comes from Begonia fuchsioides, assembly GCA_003255005.1. Lineage (NCBI taxonomy): Eukaryota > Viridiplantae > Streptophyta > Magnoliopsida > Cucurbitales > Begoniaceae > Begonia > Begonia fuchsioides. The sequence continues at coordinate 56,917 of QAOC01045279.1, forward strand.
GGCCTAGCTGGGCTGGATCGAGTCTCTTACCCAAGAGACCGATGAGTCACGTGTGTGGTGTTGGATCGATTTCGATCTGGACTCAAGCTTCTCCCCATCCCTCCGCTCTTACCCACTTCTTTTTATGTCCATAGATTTATATTCCGGTCTCTGACCACTTTTTTGGGTTGCTTGAATTATTGCAATCAAAAACTCTGCTCCCATGCCACTCTCTTATTTTCCTCCGCCGGTGGGAGAGTGCGAGGGACCAGCCCTGGAAGTTGCATCAGAGATATTCTTGCATGCAGGCATGGAGGGTACATGCGAGGGGAGTTATGATGGATCAAGGGGGGAACTTGAGGAATGGTGGAATATGGTCTGCAAACTCAGCAGGCAAGCAGAAGCTTCAAAGAGGCTGGGGCTTCTTCTTGGGGAAAGCAGGAAGAATGAGCCATAATTAGGCAGCAGGGAGAGAGATGATGAGATGAAAATGATCCATGCAAGCGGCAGAGCTTCACTAAGGCAGAGATACTCCAAGGTTGGCCATAACAATACTAGTAAAAGGGCATTTTCATCACACGTAGTTCTACAAGCCCCGAGGTTAAGGAAAAGTGACTCGCACAGGGGCAGGGGCGTGATTGATTAAAACAGGAGCGCATCTAGCCACGCCTGAGATCCTCTGTTTCTTCTCCTCCTCTGACACCAAACCCAAAGGAGCTTGAACTGGGTTGCTGCTCGAAAGAGAGTGCAGCATCAGCAGCCAGGGCAACTTATTCAATTGCAAGTACTTGTGCTTTGGAACTCAAGTTGGCGGCTGTAAGAGGCTAGCAGCGTTTTAGACGTTTGTGCTTCATGGCTGCATCTTCCCAACCTCAGTAGAATTATTCTGATTGCGAGCTTCACGTCAAATCCAATCCATAATAATCCACCAGTCTTCTTCCCCAATCTCAACTTCTAAATCTCCAAGCAATCCATGCGTGGGTTCCTTCTCCTTGTGACTGCAACCTGACCCCAAACATGCCATACCCCCACTTATGTTCCTAAATTAAGTTCATAAAGCAAGAACCTCTAATACACAGGGTGGCAAACTGTCAGCGCAAACAACCCCTCTTGTCCATCAGGATGATCATGCATTTTTCAATCCAATTCACACTCTCTTTTCTACTCAGCAGCCCCATAAGAAGGCCACTTGAAAACTTTCATCACCTACAGAGTGCCAGTAGTATATTTCTCACTTTCTGCCTCGCAACAAAAAAGATAAAATAAAATGAAAAGGTTTGGAACAGTTCAAGCTGAAATCCTCTTTTTTTGTAAGCAAACTCTTTCAAGCAGCAGAATCAAAGGTGGAAGGAAACCCTAGACACTTTCTACGGATTTGCAAGAGTCACCCCTTCTTATATTGCGCTACATCACCATCCCACCATCAATAGTGAAAACCTGTAATAGAGACAAATGCAGGTTTCAATGAGCATTTTGAGCTTCACAATAAAAATAGAAACAATCAGGATCCTACATAGTCATTGACCAGTCAACACACAAAACATGGATCCAAAGCGCAACTCAAATAAAATAGCCTCAAATCCATGAAAGAAACAACCTGTCCGGTAATGTAACTGGCCGCTGGATTGAGGGCCAAAAACTCCACTAATCCAGCCACTTCTTCAGGCTGACCATACCTTCCTAAATTTGGAGAAAATAAGGAACTAGTTACCCGCATAGCAATAAGGACAACACTATCTGATTTTGTCAACCAAAGCAGAAGACTCACCCAAGGGAATGGTCTCCAAAATTTTCTTCTCAATATCTCCCCCTAGCTTGGCAGTCATGTCAGATGCAATAAAGCCTGGGGCTACAGCATTAACCTAGACGAAACTATTGTAATTTAGTCGTTTCAATATAGCTTGTATTAGTTGAGCGAAGAAAAATTGTTTCAAAACCCCACATTGATATTCCTTCCGGCATATTCTCTTGCAACTGTCTTTGTAAGACCAATTACTCCAGCCTTGGCAGCACTGTAATTAGCTTGCCCAACGTTGCCCACTAGGCCAACAACTGATGCTATATTAATTATCCTCCCCTGCAAAATCCTATAAGGATTAAGGAAGCCCCCTCTCTTTCATAGAATGTGTTCTGGAATATTGAATAATTATAATATTTTATATAAAATTGTTTTAGATGCAACTCATTCGGTGCTTTATATGCATTGTTGTAAGTAGGCAATCTTATTGTGCAGACAAATGGAAACAATTATCAGCCACTGTATATCACGACACACTTTGCTCTAGCTAATTAAGTCAACCTATTCTCAGTTATCTATTCTTAACAACATCACGTGATAGTGATTTTATTACATCTGCATGTAACAGCAGAAATGCACAACTAGCTGACATAAAACTATAGCCAATGAAATTTTCAAGTTACCTTCCTTTTTTTCATCATAACTTTGGCTGCAGCCTGCAATTAAGGAACTTATTAAACTTCCACAGAGCAAATTGAAAACTTAAGTTTTGTGTACAAAATCTTGAAAACATTTTCACCTGCGTGCAGAGATATACACCAGTAAGGTTCAGATCAATGACCTCTTGCCATTGGGATGTCTTCATTCTCATCAACAAACCATCTCGAGTGATTCCTTATTTCCACAGAAATAAATCAAACCAATGTTGATATGAGAGGAGATGAATCCAAAATGAAAATGTTATCTACCTGCATTATTAATCAGGATATCAACAGTTCCCCATTTATCAAGTGCCTGCAAAATTGACATGGACGAAGCACTGAACATAAGACAATAAAATCATTCTGGTTCAGTTAAAAAGGCAATCTGGACGCTCACGGCCTTAATCATTGATTCAACATCAGCTTCCTTTGATACGTCTCCTCCAAAAGCAAAAGCTTCGCCGCCACATGCCTCAATCTGTGAATCAAAGTCCAGAAAATTACTCCAGAGTCATCAACTATTTGGAAATGTTCACAAGTATATATAATAGAGCAGAAATTTCCCTGGACCTTCGACTTAATAGGACCCCGAGAAATAGATGAAAAGAAGAATTTTTTTCAAACATGCAGGTTTTACGTGATATCATAACAACAAATTTTGACTGAAACGTAAGCAGACAGCAACAAAAGATCAGTCCATGTTCACAGTTTGGGTACTGGACTGAATTGGTTGGTGGTATACTGCTGGATTGAAATATTAAAAAAAAATTCTTCCATAATAACATGAACTGTAACATCATGAAGAGACAGTCAAGATAAAGCAGGAATGCATCATATTAAAGACCTCTTTCGCGACCTCCTCGGCATCCTTTGATGATCGAGCATAATTGATGAGGACCTGTCATATCATATAGATTTGCAGATTTTAGGAAACTGATGGTAGATAAAACAACAGACCCTAGCACCGGTCATTGGAAGAACTTAATGCCATTGATCTATCAATGCCTAACCTTACAGCCAGCTTTTCCCAAGCTCAACGCAATTGCTTTACCTATGCCTCTAGAAGCTCCAGTCACCACAACCACTGGTGCTTCCACCTTTTGAAGGTTGTCAGTGCTCGCTTGCTCAATGGTAGCTACCTTAGATGTTATTCCTACGTGAGCAATTTTAACAAAATATTCTCATTACTATGACAGTGCGATAAACATGGACTCTATCATCAGTCTAACTTCCCCGAAAAATAGAGAAAAGCAACGATGTTAGAGATCTGATAATTATTACTCGTTAAAATACACGGTATTAAACCATTTCAAATTGGAGTAATATAGTGACCAGTGATAGAATATAGATAATAAGATTACATAGAAGACTTCATTTCCATTTAGACGATTTGAAGAAAACGCAGCTGTCAATAGTATAAGAAGACTTGAACGCCAAGATCGATTACCTGAGGAAACAGGTGAACTCATCGACCTCAGGTGGAGAGCAATGGGAGCAGAGAATTGATCCATTCGAATTCCACCTCGAACCGGAGAGCATTGAAGAAAATAACCCGCTCTCAGATGAGTGACAGTACCAGCTCTGCCAGCGATTCCGAGAGACTTGAAAGCGATGGATCCAGAAATGGCAGCCATAGACGCTCCGTGTATTCGGCGAGCGAAGAGGGAGGTGGGCAATTGCAGGAAGAAATGAAACAGGCAAAGTGATTCAGTGTTATATAAAACGCCCGGTTCTCTTCTTTGGGAGCTCCGAAGATGGGCGACGCAAACGAAGAGGGAGGCAATTTTGGTGAGGTGGTTACTGGTTGGAGCTCATCAAATGGTGAAGAACTGCTCCATTTTTAATTACCAGGAAGCCCTTGCATTTGAGCAATTATTGTGAGACACAAATAGATGCAAAAGTGTCATTTTGGTTAATTAGTCGACACGTCGTTGAGACGTAATGAAGGTCGGAAGGCGTGGCGTTGAAAGCCCTAATTTCTTCGGCCTCATCCCTCCCATCTTTGTGTCTCAGTTCTTTGCAATTGCAGAGCTTTCAATTAGGAGGAACAGGAGATTCACTCTGCTGTTCCAACAACAACCAAATAGGTTCCTTCACCGGACAGTCGACTTGTGGCTTCGATTGAAGGTAGGGGACGTGAAATGCGCTTGTTCACGTCGTTTCCTTCTCTTGATTTCTGATTTTTAGGTGTTCTCTCACTCAGTTCTCCTCCTTCACTTATCTGAACTGGTTTGTTTCGTTTTGCTAATACTGAGGTCCCTTCTGCAATCTATTTTTGAGGCCCCTTTGATCTATTACTGCAGTAACAGCTAAACTTTGACGGCAATTCATGGCTTTGCTAGGTTTCTTCATTGTGTAATTGTTGCGAGCAAGTAGCGTGGTGGAAAACTCAGCTATGAGCAATGCTTGCATTACAAGAGTTTGTGGTAATCAGCATAGAGCAGTTGGGAAAGTGTGTCCCAGAAAAGCAATTGAACTTACAATCTTGAGAAGCTTTTCAACTTCTACGTCATCACTCATCAATGGTCTTTCCCCTCTTGTTATTCGGACACCACCGTCATTACTGTTAGCTGCCAGTCTTACCCCATCAGACGCCCCACAACGATCAGAGGAATGGTTTGCCCTCCGCAAGGACAAGCTAACTACGAGCACTTTCAGCACAGCCTTGGGGTTTTGGAAAGGAAATCGTCGGGCAGAGCTATGGCATGAGAAGGTATTTTCCTTAGAGACCAAAAACATAGAAGCCTCTAAAAGGTGTGCCATGGAGTGGGGTGTGCTGAACGAAGAGGCGGCAATTGATCGGTACAAAAGCATTACTGGGAGGGAGGTGAGCTTCTTAGGGTTTGCCACGCATTCGGAGCAGCGGCTGCAGTGGCTTGGGGCCTCACCTGATGGCATTCTTGAGTGCATCCCAGGAGGTGGGATCTTGGAAGTCAAATGCCCTTACAACAAAGGAAGGCCGGAGATGGGTCTGCCCTGGTCGACCATGCCTTTCTACTACATGCCCCAAGTGCAGGGCCAGATGGAAATAATGAATCTAGATTGGGTCGATCTATACTGCTGGACGCCAAATGGAAGCACCATATTCCGAGTGTGTCGGGCACGCCCTTATTGGGAGCTACTACACGGGATTTTACGAGAATTTTGGTGGGAAAATGTTGTGCCTGCCCGGGAGGCTCTATTGGCAGGGAAAGAGGAAGTGGCGGCTTCGTACGAGCCAAAATCAACGCACAAACTCACTGGACTAGCCATAGCTAGAAGCATTCATCTGGCCAGTGAAGCAAAGTTATTGTGCAGGGAAGTTGCAGGGTATGTTGAATTTTATAAGTAAACACTATGGAACCAAGGGAAGAAAAACCCTCTTCGATTTATCATTTTTGTTGTTGTTCATTGAACTTCAGGTTATCAACTCTGTCATCAAACACTGTAGAACTTCGCTAGAAACAGGTTGCCAAACCCCACACAATTTAAGTAATAGATTGTACCAATTTGGGAGTACAAAGTAACGCATGTTCAACGTCAATTCACATAAAACAAACTAACTCCTCGAGTGAGAATGTCAAGGGCTGTCCACAGAGGAGTTGCGTCCCAAGCACATGATCCATGGCACCATGGTAATCTTTCACTTGCAAGGCTGCAACTCCTACGGCATGTACTTCTCGTGGATGGTGGAAGCAAGAAACTGTAAAAGGTAATTCCTTGAAAACCTCTTGCATTGTCTTGTCTTTTGGGTCAATAAGCAGTCCCCTGCCACACGTCAGGCATTCATTTTTCTTCCATTGAGCAGCCCACAAGCTCACACCACACTGCTGGCGTTTTCCCCGTTGCATCCCCATATAATTCACAGCTTCAAACTATGCAGAAGAGGTTGGATACTAACACTTCCAGACCTATGATAATTTTCATTACCGTCCCAAATGAATATTTCTCATCTCACGCCAATGAGATGCTGATTCTTCAAATTCCGACTGCCCCCACCTGGAAATCGACATTCTTCCAGTCTGCCTAGCACATTCAACAAAAATTGACATGAAAATCAATTATCCTCCTCGTGTAGACAACTGATGTGGCCGACTTTTCTGTTCAGCTGGTGCTGAGTGCCTGGAGTGACAAACCTTTCTGACTTCTTCTCTTACTTCATACTCAGACAGCTCCTTCAAGCAATCTGAACACCGTAATTCCAAACAGAATGTTTCCTCATACTCACTGTCATTAATGCACCGTCCACACTGACCACAGCGCGAAATACAAAGTGAACACCCCCTGCATTCTTGAGTTGATTGATCTGTCCCCACACAACCCTCCACAGGACAATCATAAACGAGTCTCAGATTCTGACATCTAGGGCACACTTCTATATCTATGGCACAGTCATCATAACAAGACAGATATAAGTTCCCTCTGTGATAGAAATGTGGCTTGTGTGAAGTGTTCTCTGTCGTGCTATCATAATCAATCAAAAACTTCAACTCTTCAAATTGTTTCTGTGTCACACCATAAATTCCACCAATTCTTAAATTCTTGACCCCTTCGGTGCCAGTTGCCTTGAATGCTCTTAAGCTATTCACAATACTATCCACGCTGAGCCTTGTACACCCAGGAACACACAACTGTAAAAGGAAGAAAACCAATGGATAGAATCAGGAAGTAACAACTTTCGAAAAATATAGTCTTTGTGTCATGTGATGGCAGAGTGTAAATTCAATAACAAGGATATATCTGGCGAGTGTAACACTGCCTTCAACAAATAATTTTTAGCAAGAGAAATCTTCTTTCACATATGTGAGAAAATATGTGAATTCAGAAAAAAAACAAACTAAAAAACTTTGAAATGGTGAAGGTGATGATACAACTATTAGTGGCACATAGAGATGAGATATTATTAGTAAAAAAGAATCAGCCATATTTCAAAGCAATAACCATACTCACCTTGGTTAACCTAGGATTACTCTCAAGAACCCGCTTCAGACCATTGTCTGTAATCTTTTGGCATTCGATCAGGCTCAGACATTGCAGATTACCTTGAGCCTTACTGGTTAGTTGCAAAAGAATGTCATCTGTAATTTTCTCATTCAATGGTTGGTCAACATGAATACTCCTCCAAAAAAGGGGATCATCTCGAACAGTTGAACATAGAGACTTGCAAACCCTTTCAACAACAAGCAGATCACGCAGGCCCAAATATCCAAGGGTAAAACTCAAAGCAGAATGAGGCGCACCTACATCAAAAATTTCCTCATAGTATCCTTCATCTCGCAGAATAGAAATGTCACAGGTGTCATTCCAAAGAGTCAGAAAATCCTCCACACTGCCAGCTGAACCATAATCATCGTTACAGGACATTAGTTCTTCCTTCTCCACTAAAGATCCGCTAAAGCTACCCACGGAAAGAGTTTCATGGAAAGCACCTTTATGGGAAGGAAAAGTGTAAAATCTCATTGGTTTATTCGCAATAAAGTTAAGTTCTGCAAATAAGTGATGATTCTCTTCGCCTCCTCCCCACACATCTTCTCCAAAGGCAGCATAGTCCACCCCAAGGCCTTCGAGCAATCCTGTGATTGCAGTAAAAGTTGAACTTATATCCATACCAAAAGGATCTACTGGAAAAAGATCAACAATGTCCTTGGGAACAGGGTCGTGCAATCCACCCTGGTCACATCTGTCACCACCATGATTAAAGCCGAAATCAGGCTCCTGGTGTGAAAGCCAAGATTGCCCGAACCCGTCATGATCAAGAATACCACCGATCATGCAACCATTTGCTATGCTCATTGGTTTAACCAAGTTATCCTCAACAATATGTGGTGATAACAATGGCCGATGAGAAAAATTCAAGGCCATGTAGGATTATCCTCGCCCAATTCCGAATTAATTGAAAAAATAAACCCCACCTAATGTTTCATTTGCCCCCTCAGAGATCAATGCAGAAAAACGACGGCATAGGATATGCAGTCAAAATGGAAAAAACAAAATTTCATGTAGATCTGACAAGAAAACCCTCCATTTGAGATGACAAACTAAAAACAACGCACAAAAATTTTAGAGCTTCTCAAAGAGACGTTGTTGAATCAACTTCGATTCAAAGAATACCATTTCAGATCCAACAACAGGATGTGAATTAATTCAATGTTTCCCTTTCTTCTTTCGTCTTGGAACTTAATGTAATTGTGACTTAGGAGACACAATTGAACGAAGAAAACAGAGGAAAGTTATGTAAAGAAACTTGAAACCTAAGCGCGGAAAAGTCGAATCAAGAATGGGGTGACAAAAAAGAAACAGAAGATTTCAGGCACCAAGAAAGAACAAGAAGGAAACCCTACTTTGGACGGGACGGACAACAGAAATCAAAAACCTATCAGAGAAAAGTTGTTGAATGCGAGTTTGGCACCTGACGTGAGGCAATATGTCCTCTTCCGTGGGGAATCGGCGAGAGAGGCGTAGGGGGAGGCCGATGTAGCTCGGAGAGAAAGAATCGTGGGGAGGGGAGGGCGAGAAAATAGAAAATAGAAAATCAGGACAAGTACGGAGCCGGTGAATTTGTCTTGTTTATGTGAGGAAGGAGACCGATAGAAACGACACGTGTCCTTCTAAACGATTCACTCTTCCCTCGCTTTGGAAGTGTGGCGGGAGACGGATTCCGATGTTACTTGGCTCTTCGTGTCCGTCTGATCTTGATCCAACGTCCTAAAAAAGACAAATGAATTGAAAAATGCGCTGCCACTTGCTTGGAGATCAGCAGGGCTTCTTAACTGGGCCAAATACCAAAAGACTGGCCCATTATTCGTGTCCTTCTTCATCGACCGGCCGGTTCACCCACCAGGGACCGCTTCGTAATTTTTTTGGTTTGAAAATTGGTCTAAAATAGGTTCTGTATTTCGCATCGAGTTTCTCGCAACTTTCCCTCCATTGCAATTGCCGCTCGCTTGCTGGAGTAGGAAGTGGGGAAAATGGGCGATGGAGAAACGAGCAAGAAAATGGCGAAGCGCAGCAGAGAAAAAAGCGTGCTCGCTGTCGCTGGAGGCGCTGCTCTGCTCGCTTTCGCTGTCAACTTCGCTATCTCCGCCTTTAACAAGCAAATGAAGAAACCAGGTCTCTTCTCTCCCTTCTCTCTCTCTCTCTCTCTTGTTCCTCTTCATATTATTTATTTCTTTGTGGTTTGACAGTTTGGTGACTTACAGATCTTCCTGGATCCAAGGTTCGTCTTAATTTATCAGCTTCCGAGATTCTTAAATTAGCTGGAAAAATCATCGCCCGCTCGAAGGAGGTTCACGACGCAGTTGCTTCAGTTCCCCTTGAAAAGGTATTTTTGATGATTTTCTTGTCGCTGTTGATTTCAGTGGGGAATTCTGTTATGCATCTGCATTAGCAATAGTCCTAGCGGAATATGGTATAATATTTCGATCTCTCTACTTATCTCGTTCAAACAATCCAGCATTGCAGACAAATAGATTGTAACTTTAGGTTAAGATTCCATAAAAAAAATAGCTTTAGTGTCCTCAACTACTGAAAGGTGAATGATGGAATGGAGTGATTAATATTAATTTTCCCCCATTGGTTGTGTTGTGTCAGGCACGTGCTTTTGGTTATTAATTCCTTTTTTAGTATGATGTAATATAAAATAAACCTCCAGTTTTTGTACAGGTTTCATATGCCAATGTTATTTTACCATTAGCTGAACTGGAGACTGAACAATTTCCATTGATCCAATCTTGTGTGTTCCCAAAATTAGTTACTACCTCCGATGATGTACGGAAAGCTAGTGCTGAAGCTGAACGGAAAATAGATGCTCATATTCAGATGTGCAGGTCTGCATTATTTATTGAAAATATGGCAGATTTATGCTAATACGAAGATGTATACATTAATTGAAGACGATTGAAATATGTTTTGTGAAGAAATCCCAAGCATTCATACAGTTGAATGGAAAAGAAATGGTTTTTTATCTCAAGTTGCTTAAGCGGCTTGCCAATTTTTTGCTTCCCATGAGTCATCGTATGTTTTTGGAGTTTTATGCTTTTTGGTTGTCCCTCATAAGTGTCCATTTCCTTATTCATTAGAAATAGAAGAACTCATTGAGATTGAAATTCACCCCATTTAATTTCTCTTAGGTAATTTGGTTGATAGGATTTTTAAAATGAGGTGTAGGTTTAATTTGAAATGGGTTTCTTAAAATTTCTGCCATACTACAATAATATTGTACACTTACCTATCTCAATAATATTCTTTCTAAAAAAAATACCTACTATGGTAATACGCATACAATGTGGGAGTATTCTATCATGGAGATAACCTCAGACATATTCCTTCATATGCAGCTTCTAAATTTATGGAAAAGGTTTGTACCTTCTCTTCTATTTTGCTATTACAATGAGTATAGAGTAATTAAAGAAGAAATTACTGTCATGCTCCAATAATAAGGCTTAGTGACTTGTAGAAACGTAATTCTCCAAATAAATTCATACTGAGTTTTTCCCCAAGATGTACCTGCTTTACTGTAGCATCCATTTTCTTGTTTCCATCTTCGTCCATTATTTTCCATTGACTGTCATCGATTTTTTGGTTACCATTTGTTTCCCTTATTTGTTGAAAATAGTATTATGTTCGATGATTGTGGAAATAAATGATTTTATTTCATGTGCACGAATTAGCAAGCGTGTTGATGTGTATCGTGTTGTCAAAGCTTTTGCTGCTCGAGGCGAGTGGATTAATTCTGAAGCAAAATTGTACATACATTACCTAGTAAGGCATACTTTTATCATTATCATTAATTATAGTTTCATCTTTTACAATTTTATGCATGGAAAATCTCAATGATGCTCTTTGTAAATCAATTACCCATACCATTCAAATTTAGATGTTGATCATATCCCAATCAGTGACAGGTAGGAGACTTTGAGCGAAATGGGTTGAACCTTACTTCAACAAAAAGGGAGGAAATGGAACGTTTGAGACAGCAAATTGATTTATTAAGCCTACAATATATTCAAAATCTCAATGATGACTGTAGTTTCCTTCTATTTAGTGAGGCAGAGCTAGCTGGTTTACCAGAAGAAATCCTCAAGGTTGGTGTGGTATCTTTCTTCTTCGTTCAAAAAATAAAACAGTGACAAACACTTTGTAGCAAGAAATTCTAGCACATCCCATCCCAGCTACTTTGGCCCTTAAATACTCTATCGTTTACCAAGTTCCTGCTCTAATTATGACAAGCTGAAGATAAATATAAACTGAACTAAGTATAATGTTTTTGTTTTCAATATTTTAGTTGATACTCTTTTCTATTAGCTGTTGACCTCATTGATTTCTATACAGAATTTGACAATTGCTAAAAATGGAAAATTCAAGTTATTCATGAAAAGTCATCACGTTGCTGTTGTTCTGGAGCATTGTAAGGTATGATATTCTATATTATATATTTTGGAGTTGGTCTTACTGGCATTTAATGTAATTTGGACAATGAAAACATAACTAACCCCTCTAATTTTGTTTGTGAGTAAATGCCAATCATCATAAAATTCTTGTCTTTTCATTTGGATGAACAATCCCCTGATCAATGTAAGCTTGATGGTTATCTTTAAATCTCTTAATATGTTTTGAACTAGACCTGTGGGAAGTCAGATCTATTTTCTAATAAAATGATAGAATAGAATTTCTAATTAGATTCATTTTTCTTTCTAATAGGCAGCTACATTTACTGCCTTTGTTCTTTATTTTTAGCATTTATCACCTTACATTTTTTAGAATAAGCATTTGAGAATAATTTGTTGCAGTTCACACATTCGTAATTGCATGTACTGAACATAAGATACTATGTTGAACTTATTGACGATTATTGAACCTGATGATCTTTTTCTTGTGATCTCTTGTATATTTAGATCATTCTTCAATAGATCTGTAATGCATGATCTCTAACAATTTTTTTCTTGGGTTTTTATTCTCAAGTGTTTTAGAATCCTAACTCATAGTTGACGATATTAATGTTGAGCTATGAAGGTTGGGACAACTAGAAGGATGGTAGCAGTAGCATATGGGAGGAGGTCTGGAGAAGTAAACCTTTCTGTTTTAGAAAAATTGGTAAGTGATTACCCTCTTCTAAGATTCATTAAACATTTTTTCTAGACTCATATGTAATCATCTTTCACCAATCAAAGGCAAAACCCTTTATCTTATGGGAAATCTTCTTGAGTTGACTTTGCTGTTGTTCGGTCTTTCCATTTACACTGGAAGAAGCTTTAAAAATGCTTCTTATTTCTTCCTGGCATTTCACAACATTTGTGTAGCTCCCTACTATTTTTGTTGACTCATTTGACAGACTTGCTCAAATTTAGTAAGACCATATATTGCTCGGTGCCATCTTTGTTTATTTAAACAAATTTTGTTGGTAAAATAGTGGGAAGGTATAACATGGTTTGTTTTCTTGTTGATGTGAGTTTTTGAGGAATTCTTAGAAACTTGGTTTTTTTTTGTTTTTATAGGTGCAATTGCGCCATAAATTGGCTCGTCTACTTGGCTATTCAAACCATGCTGACTACGCAGTTTACCATAGAATGGCAAAGACACCTTCAAAGGTTTATTTCATGATGTTGTTTCTTAATAAGAACCAGTGAAAATGTATTTGCAACATTTTGCTTTATCTTGATCTTTTAAGTAAATATATAGAACCCTGTCTTATTTCAAAGTTTTCTTATTTGGTATGTTGCGGGGGAAAGTGGCATGGGTGTGGTACTGTGATCTAAATTCCCACTGATTGTAATACTGGTTCCCTTGCTATCTTTGACAAAAAAAAGCTTATAATGGCATTTATCCAGGTATTTGAGT
>QAOC01045287.1:0-19046 GCA_003255005.1 Begonia fuchsioides
TTTTCTATGATCTTAGGTATGCTTTGCATCTTTGCCTCATAGACAAACAAATGCGTGCTTGTGTTCATATCTATAGCATGATGGCAATGCATGAAGAAGCAATTGCTCTAGCTTGACCTGTAATAGAATTCTTTTTCCATTTTACTTTAATGGCCTTTTCATCTATTCTTATGTTCTTTTATTGTCAGAATGTATAATGAATTCTTTTGGCCACAAATAATGTTGGCATGTTTGTAGAGTTCTCACTAATCCATACAACTCCTTGTCATATGCTGGATAATTTAAAGCAGCTTCATTAAGTTTTTTTACTCAAGTAAATAATTGGCTTGGAATCTTGCATCAAAACAATACCAATACCTTTTTCCCAATGCATCACATTCAATTTTAAGTAACACAAGTAATGCTGCACTAGTAAGTTTATCTTTTATAAGGTTGATAGCCTGTTCATGTACTTCGGTCCATTTAAATTTAGCATGCTTTTTAACATCATTCACGGTGCCCCGATAGTACTAAAATCTTGAAAAAATCTTCTATAAAAACTTGCCAATCTGTAGAATTCCCAACCTCACCTGCATTCTTTGGTCTTGGCCATTCTTGAATCGCCTTGACATTTTCTTGATCCATCAAAATTCCTTTTTATCCTACAACAAAACCAAGAAAAACTACCAAATTCATGCAAAAAGTGCACTTCTTCAAGTTAGCATAAAGTTGATTTTCTCATAAAGCAATAAAAACCAAATTTAAATGTTCAACATGTGCATCTAAGGTTTTGCTATATATCAAGATATCATCTAACTATACAATAAATTTTTTTCCGATAAAAGCTCTTAGCACATGATTCATGAATCTCATAAAAGTACTTGATTCATTCATCCTCTTAGTTTCAAAAGAGGTTTTCTGCTAGATAATCCAAAAGGCATCACTAACTACTCATAGAGACCATACTTAGTTTTAAAAGAATTTTTCCATTTATCTTCTTCTGTTATCCGTTTTTGGTAATATCCATTCTTTAAATCTATTTTTGAAAATAAACATGAACCATGTAATTCATCAAGCATGTCATCTAACCTTGGATATGATGTCGATATCTTATCGTGATCTTGTTGATAACTCAACAATCCACACACATTCACCAATTCTCATCTTTCTTTGGAACTAAAATCGCAGGAACAGAGCTTGGACTAAGACTCTCTCTCACGAAACACTTCTCTACTAACTCGTCCACTTTTTTTCGTATTTCTTTTATTTCTTCAATATTAGCTCGATAGGCAGGTCTACTGGGAGTTGAAACCCCAGCCATAAAATCAATTTGGTATTTGATTCCTCTTAAAGGAGTTAACCCACTTGGAACATCTTCGGGGAATACATCTTCAAATTCTTTCAAAAAAGTAGAAACAACACTTGGAAACAAAGGACTTAGGTTGCTAGTAGAAAGATAAATATCCTTGTACAAGAGTACAATTACTTGTTACCTTGCTAACATCACACTTTTCGCCTCACTTTTTCTCGCTATTCCACTCATTTTTCCACTCTTCTCTTGTTTTTTCTATCACTTTTGTTTTCTCTTTTTACCTTTTTCCACTCTCTTCTTGTTTTCTCTCATGCTCTAATTTTCTCTTATCGCTCATTTTTTCGTTCTTTTGCTCACATATTAGCTTTTCTCACATTTTGAAATCTCTTATAATTCTCTTAATCTTCACTAGCTTCCCTCGGCTTAAGTGCCTTGAGAATGATTGTCTTACCATCTTGAACAAAGCTAGACTCATTCATGAACCCATTATGCTTGAATTTTTAATTACATTTTCATTGTCTTCTTGATAAAATATGCATTGTTTGCATAGAAACCAAATCACAAAGAACCACATCATGATATTTTCCAATTGAAAGAGCAATTTTCACTCGTTTAGTAACTTTGACTTCACCGCAATTGCTCTACCACTATAGCTTGTTCAGATTTGGATGCTTTTTTGTTTCCATTCCCAACTTATCTACTAACAAAGTAATAGCAACATTAGTGCAACTTCCACTATCAATTATCAAACTACATACCTTGTTATTCATGTGGCATCTAGTATGAAATATATGTTCTCTTTGTACTTTATCTCTATCGTCCTTGGCTTGAACGTTGAGCACACGTCTAGTGACTAAGAGTTCACCTCTCATGGGTTCCTCTACCTCCACATTGGTACAATCTTCTAGTGGGGGCATCTCGCCATCACTTGAGTTCTCACTTTCAACATCTCCATTGTCACGTATCAGCATTGTTCTTTTATTCGGACAATTTGAAGCATAGTAGCCGAATCCTTGATGAAAAAAGCATTTAATTTCTCGAGCTCTAGTTGTTGGAGTAGCTTTAGCCGTACCTTTTATAGAAGCATTATTTGAGGTAGTTGTTATCTTTCCCTTTAAATCTACCTTAGGCTATAGTTTGTTTCTCGTGCCTCTAAGTCGATTTCCAATTTGAGTTTGAGAAAGATCCACCCTTGAATTTCCCTTTGATTTCAATTGTTGTTCGACCTTTGATTGACTTGTGTAATAATTCCTCTATGTCCACATAGTACTGCATATCCATTATGTTATAAATTTCTCTATTCAATCCTCTAATAAAACGTGCCATAGTTGCTTCCTCTTCTACCTCCATGTTGGCTTTCATCATGGTTGATTCTATCTATTTCTAACAATCTTCCATACTATTTGAACTTTGTTTTAGTTCTTGCAATTTCCTACAAAGATCTCGATGATAATAACTAGGAAAAAATATCTTACGATAAATGTTTTCATTTCCTCTCACGTGGAAACAGGTATTTTGTCATGCCTTCATCGAGTTCTCACTAGTCGATCCCACCAAGTACTTGCATAGTCCATGAATTCCGTTGAGGCCAACTTGATTTGTTTTCCTCGGTATAGTTGTTACAGTCATATATGTGATCATCCTTTCTTACCCATTCCAAATATAATTTGGGATCACTTTTATCATGAAAAGAAGGAATTGCCATCTTGATGTTACTTGGGTTGCCATATTCTCAGTTGTTTCTACGATAGCTTTTTGTAACTGTTGTTCTCATTCTCAGACTTAACATCTTGCTCTATCTCTTTATTATTTCCTTATGCAAGGCTACTAATTTGAGGCTCTAACATATTCAATCTCATTTAATTTTTTTTATTTGTCCTTGTATAGCTTTTGCATATGCCTCTAGATCAACAATATTTCGTCTTTTATCCATACTCAATTCTGAATATAAGAAATAAAAGAAAATGTTAGCGAATAAATAAAGAAATAAATGGATGTCACTCACTCCCTTACGTGTTTGCACTCAATCAATGTCTCTCACACTTGTATTTCTCTTAATTAATGAGTTTTATAAAATAGTCTCACACTCTTGCCTTGTTTCTCTCAATTTTCTCTTTTAGTTCTTTATCTAAGAACCCAATTTAGGAGAAATATTTAGTAAGTAAAAACAATCAAGATCCATCCTTTACGAAAAAATTTAAACTTCCAAGATCGTCAAAGTCAAACTATTTTGAAAGAAATAATAGGATCCAAAGAAAATGTATCTATAATGATGAATGATAATAATGATGTATTGTTCTAATGATGTAAGAGCAAGAATGTCAATAAATAGTTTTGAAGTTACATAAATTTGAAGAAGTGACTTTGAAACAAATATTGATAACGAATGATCGTAAGAACTATTTAAATTAACAAGATTTTTTTATAATAGTAGCAACAAAAACAATAAGCAAAAATCATTCTTTTTTCACTTTTATTTGCTTATGCTTTTTCCTTTTTCTGCAGACTATTTTTTTCACGTGTTTTTATACAATTGTTTTTGCTTTTTTTTAAATAAAAATAAAAANTCTTTTGCCCCTTCAATATCTTGTAGTGGGCTTGGGCTCTTGGGCTTATATTCTTGACAACCTTACATGATATTAATATCTTTTTCAATAGTTCACGTAATAAGCGTTTTGTTTTAATGTTGAATATATTCTTTCATTTAGTATTGCTCCACTAAATTATATAACGCTTCATACATTCTCTTTGTTCTTGAATTTTTCAGTGGGCCTCCAATTCCTTGCAATTGGTCTTGTATCACTACTTGATCTGCTTCACCAGGGTTCCAAAATTCAAGGTTCCAAGGCTCCAGGATTTCATGGTTCAGAGTTCCAGGGATAAGAATTTCGGGTTCCATGGTTCCTAGGTTCATGGTTAGGGTTTAAGTATCCAAGGTTCAAGGTTCCTCCTGGGTTCAGGTTTCAATGATTCTAATGTTCCAAGATCCACATTTAAGGGTTCATGGTTCATGGTTTATGGTTCTAGGGTTTTTGGTTTAAGGTTCCGAGGTTATAGGGTTAAGGGTTTAAGCTTCTAAGGTTTAGGATTCTATGAATCAGTGTTCTAGGATTCGGAGTTCTAGGGTTCATGATTCATAGTTCTAGGATTCTAAGATTGAAAGGTTCAAGGCTCTTGGGTTTTAGGGTCCAGGGTTCGAGGGTTGAGGGTACCATGGTTCAAGGGTTTAGCGTCACGGGTTCAAGGTTGTAATAATAGTGATATATTAAGTGCTTTAAGCTATTAAATGTTGTAACTAGAAATTTGTTTAGTGCAATACATGCTATATTAGGAGTATAAAAGAAGGAAAATTGGAATATGACACATCAATATAAGATTAGTGCTTAATCTTTATAGAGTTCAAACATTAATAAGTTTTTCTTATTAGAATTGAATAAAAATTTGCTTATGTATTATTGCTCGATGTAGGATAAGTACAAAATGGTAAGAGGAAATCATGTAAGAGACGAGTTCATTAATCAGCTATCAGATATTTTTATTGCCAATTCCAACAATTGGAAAGATTAATGGCTCGAGAAAAAACACGCCAATTGCTAATCATTATGTCTATCGTAAATTTAACAGACGTTTGTCATTTTATTTAACACATTTCATCAACAAGTAATGAAAATATATTAAAATAGTGAAACTGCTTATTTTTATGTGGTTATAAGTTAAATAAATATAATTTTTTTTTATTATAACTTATATTTTTCCATTAAACTTAAACAAACTGCCAACTTAANTTTCTTTAGTAAATGTAATACTGAGTAAGCCAACAAATGACTCTTCTAGAGATGATGATTATCAATTAATCATGTTTAATGAGTATTGAAATATTTGAAATCCTTTATATTCCAATGTAAGATGTTGAAGAAGAAGAATATGGACGGTCTTAAGAGCATTCTAAGTTGTCTATTTCATGCTTTTGAAAATGAAAAATGATGATTTAAACGACCATGGAAGCTTGGTGTCTAGACAACTGTGGCTAGGAGCTTCATAGTTTGCCAGCGGATTTCGGGGATTGGTTTAGGAATAGAGTGGCTCGGGCTATTAAGGGAGATTTCATGGAAACCTTCAAGGAGTTGTTATGGAAAAACCTCCAAAATTCGTGCCCAAAGATTTATGCAAGCTGATCGGTGCTTGAAGTTGTTGGGCTGCTCGGCCCAGGGTGACTATGCTCGAACAAAAAAAATTTCTACCTTGTTCAAGATGGAATACAAAGGGCTAATGGGAGTAGCTCAGTTGGCAAAACCCAAATGAGAACACACTCAACCCTCTTGCACATTTAAAAACTACCCACCCAAATGACAAAGTGACATGGTTTGAGTAAAACACCAATTTTTAACCATAAATTATAAACCCGCCATAGACAGGAATTGAAAATGTTTGCAAATAGTTCTTTCAAACTACAAAAAAATGACAAATAGTTCTTTCGCAGCCACTCTTTTCCTGGTATCCTTCCCAGAATCAACACCTTGAAACCCTCTTCTGAACAGGCAGAATACTTTTCTCGAAGACAAGAGCTATCCTCAACGCATCGCTCAAAGAATTTTGTTATTGTGGGATTATCCACTCCTACAAATGCTCTTCCAGACCGTCGATAAAAATCCCCATTACCAGGTCATTGGGGAGACCATGCCCTGGCCATTTCTGCAGTATAGCCTGCAACTTCAAAAAGTAGAACGTACGGATGCCCCCTCTTCTTGATTAATCATTATAAGCTCAGATTCCAGGTCATCTACCAATCCGATTCAGCTGTAAAAAAGTTACTTTATCGCTGCCCAAGTAAGCATAGGGTAGGGCTCGATGTTTAAATCAAACCAAAGTGCGGCCTCGCTAGTCCAGCCTGACGAAGAAGATCTTTGTCATCATTTTAATGGAGAAGACACTATTCGCTCGGTAGACTTTGGTAAACCTGCTTAAATGCGTCGCCAGACACTCTTCTGGTCTACAATGATAAATCGGCAAAGATGCGGTGTTCAAGTAGGTCGCGGGTTGAGCGAGCGGAGGAAACTTAGGAGGGCTTGACGCCGAAGATCCTATCGCACTTGAACCAGTGGGTTTCAAAACTAATGCATGGGCTTGCGATGAAGATTGATCGGTCGAAGCATTGTTGATTATTTCTGACACCGTGAACGAAACGTCGCCGCCGTTATGGTCACTCGCTGAATCTTCGGATTCGTCTCCGTCAGAATCATTAGGAGAAGAAGAGGAAAGTGGGTCGATTCATCGCCGAAAAAATCGGCTCTACGTCGGGGAAACAATTTAGAAGAACTTCTGAGTCTCTTGGTCATCTTTGATTTCTCCTACCAAACTTGACTGTGGAATCAAAACGGCAGATGCCAGACGGTTTAGTTGAGTAAAAACAAGCGCTTGTTTAGAGGCGACGAGGTAGATGCGATTTTGTTGTTACATGGGTCAACAAAGGGTTTAGTGGGAATGAGACGAAGATTTTTAATCTGTTACAAACAAGAGTTGAACATCTAAAAGGTCAAGTCTATCTTTTTGAACCCTCAACGGTCATAATGGAATGGTCTGATGACCGTTTCCCTTGCCTTGATCACTCAGCAACGGTCTGATAGAGGCCGAGCTCTAGTGCGCACCTATTATCATTGTTCCAGATGTATTGGCGAGGGTCACCCCCATTCTACGTTTTCTTTTTCACCATTCTCACACGCTGAGGCCTGAGGTAGAAGTTTAAAAATCCTACAATCACCGATGCAACAAAGCAAATGACCCATCAACGCTCCACCATATGGTTTGAACTTTTAGCCTGAATCTTGAAGTTTTCATCACCAATCTCTGGCCGAGTTTACCATTGTAAGATTTCGGGAAATTATTGGGGGCTGGTAGAGAACAAATTGGTCGAGTTAAATCGTATCTTCGTATTGCGTTTCCCCATGTCCAAACTATCATAGGAGGAGCGACCTGAAAATTCCAAGGGGTCTTATGTTTTCGGAGACTTCCTATTCGGCTCGGTAATCTGACTGTCTAAGATCTTATTTGTGCTTTTTTGGATGTTATTAGGTGAGGAAATTGACTCGCACGAATTTGTTAATGGACTCAGGGAGGCAAGTCTTTTTGGTGGATATTCTTGAAAGATAAGCTGCAAAAGGGAAAGGAGTAATTACAGGGATGCGGTCAACTTGTGGAAGCAATGTTCTCTCTCCTTTGCTGGGCGGGTGGAGCTCATAAAGTCGATCCTTCAGGGTATCGAATGCTTTTGGCTCTCCGCCCTCAGCCTGCCATCTCTTGTTCGGAATAAAGTTACTGAAATCTGTCGGTCCTTCCTGTGGGGTTCCTCTGCCCCTAAGGTCGCTTGGACCCAATGTTGCCTCCCGAAAAGTGAGGGTGGCTTTGGCTTTCGCGATCTCCAAGCATGGAGCAGTGCTCACCTTTCTCGGGTCTTGTGGAATATCCAGGCTAAGCAAGACTCCCTTTGGGTCCGCTGGATTCACCAAGTGTATATGAAGACCACAGATTTCTGGTCTTGGAAGCCTGGATATAGGGCTTCTCCGCTTATTAAAGCTATCTTAAGCATTCGTGATGGCCTTGTCTCAAGGCTTGGCTCCGTGGCCTTAGCGGAGGATACCCTTAAGAAATGGAAGGCAGCAAATCTTTCGGGTGGTCTGGGTGAAGTTTACAACTTCTTTAGGCCGGTGCCCCCACAAAAGCCTGTATTTTGCATCATTTGGAGCGGCCATCTGGTGCCTAAGTACTCCTTTGTATTATGGCTTGCTTTTCTTGGCAGGCTCATCCCTCGCTTGCATCCCCCCGTTCCAAGTAAATGTTTCTTTTGTTCTGATTTGGAAGAATCAAGTGCCCATCTATTTTTTTACTGCAAATCCACGAAGGAAATTTGGGCTGTGTGTAAGCAGAACTTTGGCATCTCTAAGCGTCTCTCGACTTTAGCCAGTGCTATCAAGTGGAGCATCAGACTTACTAAGCTCCAGCGGCGAAGGGATGCTCGGGTTGTTCAAATGTTGCTGTCCACGTCCATATATTATATATGGGCAGCCCGAAACAAGAGAAAATTCGAGAATGATCTTGCCCCTCCTTCGCAGATCGCAAGACAAATTGAGCGGCAGGTGTTCAAGCAAATATACTGGCTTTTCCCAGGCGAGCTTTCCTGGTTTGATCCCTCCCCCCTAGGGGTTAGGCAGATCTCTTTTTGTCCCAAGTTTTTGGGCTATGTGTAAACATGTAAATGCCGTCTTTTGTATACGTGGGGTTGACTTTTGGGATAGCTAACGCTGCCTCATTTCGCTGCCCCCTCATGCTCTCTTGTAATCTTTCTTTGTTAATATAGTTTACTTAACCAAAAAAAAAAGAAAGGAGTAATTACGTGTCTGGCTGCTGGAAATGATGTCTTAATATTGAACTAACAAAGGTTAGGTTTTGGTGTTGGAGATTCTTACGGTAAGTTCATTAACTTTTACCCGTCACTTGATTGTTCTAATTTAACTCATGTTAAAGATTTATATAGAAGAAAATCGATTGCGTTGATTTTGTGTTACCTCTTTATGTCAAGCCTAAGGAAGGAAACATGTTTAAATGATTTGTTTGAATGTTGCCCGATTGTTTGCTGAAAAAAATTGTCAGTTAGTGGATTTATTAGTTTCAGTTATTGATTTTAGACAAAAATAAGATTGGGTCTTCTTGTCTAACTATTTGAATTTATGTCTGTTTAATGATTTTTCATTTTGTGTGATAATAGTTATATGCGGCTGATTTAAGCATAAATGGTGTAGTACCGATTTTGAATTTTTGCTGTAAAAGTTTGTTTAAAAAATAACTAAATTTTGTAAAATTTCTGTACTACTTGAAGAAATGTGTAGTATCAAGTTTCTATCAAACTTAAGGTTTCTAGATTATGTACAATATAGATGTTGACCTCTATGCGAGTCGTCTAGATGACATGTCCATTCACAGAGTCCTTGTTGATCCTGGAGAGGAGCCATTGCATTGCCATAGTTGTTGGCATAGGAGGTATTGATACGTTTTACATGCATGCAAAGTGGACAAAACCTNCAACAAAAGAATTGGCGTGTTTTTTCTCGAGCCATTAATCTTTCCAATTGTTGGAATTGGCAATAAAAATATCTGATAGCTGATTAATGAACTCGTCTCTTACATGACTGGAGGTCATATTGTGAGCTTACTCTTCTTCGATTTTTGTTTTTATCTACACTGAAGTTGCCTCTCATTCACATTTCCTATTATGATTATTTTTTGGACAACAACTACAAAGGATGTCATTTTTGGTACTGATGGTGGACAACTTTATGAACTTTCTGTAGAGGAAAAAAGAAAGAAGGAGAAGTATATAAAATTTTTATCTGAGCTCAAAGAGCTACACGAAGCTTTCATGGTTTCACAGGTTTGTTTTTTTAAATTATCACGTTTCTCTTGAGAAATTGTTCCTCATAACTTTTTCTTTTTATTGTTGCTATTGGACATATCTTACTTAAATGGATCTTTTAATAAATAGTGTAATGATGATGCTCATGATTTTTGAAATCTTTGTCATTTGTGTCCGCATGTAAATATAATTATATCAATTAAGGATTAACTGAGCTGCTTATTTTAGGAAACACATAAAAACTTTACTATCTCTTTCTTTATTCAGTATTTATTGTGATAGAATTGTTTTTACATTCGATTTTTAGAGTTATTTAGAAACTAAAGCTGATTGAAAATGAGTATTATTGGTTAATAACACTTGCTGAAATTTAGTAGAATGTTTTGTTATTTGTTTCATACAGATGGAAACAACCAATATCGTTGCTGGAACTAGATATTATGTAATAGCTGTCACTCCAACATGTCTTTTTTCTTTTACTTGAATTGGATCATTGGAGGTAAGTATATTTTTGAATAATGAAGACGAGTCTCACACTTATGGAGCAATGAATTCTATATTTGCTATGTTTATTCCATAAATATGTTGCGGCAAGTATATACTTATGGAGGTAAGTATATTTTTGAATAATGAAGACGAGTCTCATTTTACAATTCATTTGATTACAGATAGATCTGCGTAGTTTCTTGCAATGTTTTGTTTCTTAGATGTCTACTCTGCCTTGGATTTTCAAAGTCAAATAGAATTAACACTTTTTTCCTCGAAGATATATTGTGAGTGATAAGCTTTTTTCCTCGAAGATATATTGTGAGTGATAAGCTCTTTATCACTTGTATTGTGCCTTTCCTTTCTGCCAATTTTTTCTTCATTAGTAGATACACTTAGTTTTCACAAAATCTGATAATTCATTATCAACTTCATTATTTAAAAACTAGCTCTAAGCTTTTCATGGAACTACCCGGTGAAATACTGAACAGGCAAGTACTATTAATGGATTTATCTTCTTCATATTATCTTGTCATTTGCAAATGGCTTGCAAAAGATTAAATAACGTATCATGTAAACTGTCATTTTTATTTATTACACAATTCATTAGTTACCAAGTTAGTGAAAATATATTTTTCTTTCCTTTTATGTTCGGTGACCATAAACTTTATGTCCTAATTATTTAAGCGAACTACATTTTTTCATCAAACAAAGAAGAGCTACACATTTTTCTTGGCTTTCTAGAGCTGGAATTTATCACGGTGGCTTAAATTTTGGAGCTCAACACAGGTAGGGAATAAATTTCCAATGCACATGTTTTTTATGGCAGCTATTCCATATAATTAATATGTTTTTGATAGTGATCGATATCTTCTTGATGATTGTTCCCTATAGAAAAGTTCCATTGTTCTATTTTCCCTCTTCTATGTCGCTAAGCCTAAGACATGTTTTTCTTAAAGTCTGATTGATTTATGGAAGAGTAATGTTTGATTTATCTTCTTAGCATATCCTCTTAACTTATCTTCTGACGTGTCGAATTGTAATTAGTCTATTAAATTTTTGTTAATATATTATAATTAAAATAGTTATTTATATATTTATTGCACTAATTAGAATTTGACACGTTAGATAGTAAGTTAAGATTGTATGCTAAGAAGGTAAACTTAGCATTATCCTTTATGAAAATACCAACTTTATTTATAGTTTCACATATTTCTTATGGGAGCTATTCCATATAATTTTTTTTTAATTTCAACAATATCTTCTAAAACTTGTCCCGATAGAAAAGTTCATTGTTTTGCTTTCCCTCTTCTATATGGTTAAGCTTAAGACATGTTCTTCTTAAAGACTAAGTGATTTATGAAGATACTGTATTTATAGTTTTTTTATTAACCTTTTGTGCAGCTCACTTTAAAATTTTAGAACTACTTGAAAATTTTGATTTATTTATTCTATACTATCAAACCTGAAATTTGACGCCTGAAATGCTATTAAAGTTATATCTTCATCTTTTAGATAAAAAGTCAACCAATAACTTTATGGTGGGGTTGAAGAACTTGTATTTTTTGCTAGTCTCAAAGATCTTTATGAAATTGTCGTCCACTATTATATTCAGGTACTCTAGAATTGTGATGAAATGCTTTTAATGTTATCCTGCTCCTTTTATTTACTTATTATATACTTCTAAACTTAAAATGTGACTCTTAAGAGCTTGATTTTAGAATATTCTCTGAGATGCCATTAAAATTACATCTTCATCTTTTAGTAAAAAAGGCAACCGATCACTTTATGGTTGGGTTGAGAAGTTGGTATTTTTTGCTAATCTCAAAGAACTGTAGAAAATTGTCGTAAACCAATACATTCAGATACTCTAGAATTATGATGAAATATTTTTAATGTTATCTTGCTCATTTTACTTATTTATTGTACACTTCTAAACTTGAAATGTGATGCTTTAAAAGCTGAATTTGAGAATATTCTCTGAGATGACATTAAAATTACATTTTCATCTTTTAGAAAAAAAGTCAACAAATCACTTTATGGGTTCGATGAGGAGCATATATTTTTTGCTAGTTTCAAAGATCTGTATGAAATTGTCGTCCACCATTATATTCAGGTACTCTAGATTTGTGATGGAATACTTTTAATGGTATCTTGCTCATTTTATTTATTTATTATATACTTCTAAACCTGAAATATAACGCCTTAAGAGGTTTATTTGAGAATATTCTCTGATATTCCATCAAAATTACATCTTCATCTTTTAGTAAAAAAATCAACCAATCACTATAGTTTGGTTGAGAAGCTGGTATTTTTTGCTAATCTCAAAGATCTGTATGAAATTATCATCCAACATTATATTTAGGTACTCTAGAATTGTGATGAAATGCTTTTAATGTTATCCTGCTCATTTTATTTATTTATTGTATACTTCCAAACTTGAAATGTGATGCTTTAAGAGCTGGATTTGAGAATATTCTCTAAGATGGCATTAAAATTACATCTTTATCTTTTGAAAAAAAAAATAACAAATAACTTTATTGTTTGGGTGAGGAGCTGGTATTTTTTGCTAATCTCAAAGATCTGTATGAAATTGTCGTCCACCATTATATTCAGATACTCTAGAATTGTGATGTAATGCTTTTAATGTTATACTGCTCATTTGATTTATTTATTATATACTTTCAAATATGAAATGTGATGCTTTAAGAGCTAGATTTGGAAATATTTTATGAGATGCTATTAAAATTTTATTTTTATCTTTTGGAAAAAAAGTCAACCAAACACTTGATGGTTGGGTTTAGTAGCTGGTATTTTATGCTTGTCTCAAAGATCCTTATGAAATTGTCGTACACCATCATATTCTTGTACTCTAAAATTGTGATTGAATGCTTTTAATGTTATCCTGCACATTCAATTTATTTATTATAAACTTTCAAACATGAAATGTGACGTCTTAAGAGCAAGATTTTGAAATATTTTCTAAGATGCCATTAAAATTACATCTTTATCTTTAGGAAAAAAATTAACAAATTACTTTATGGTTGGGTTGAGGGGCTGGTGTTTTTTGCTAGTCTCAAAGATTTGTATTAAATTGTCGTCCACCATTATATTCAGATACTATAGAATTCTGATGGAATGCTTTTAATGTTATCTTTCTCATTGTATTTATTTATTGTATAATTTTAAACTTTAAAAGTGACGACTTAAGAGCTGGATTTGAGAATATTCTCTGAGATGTCATTCAAATTACATCTTTATCTTTTAGAAAAAAAGTAAACCAATACTTTATGGTTGGGTTGAAGAGGTTGTATGTTTTGCTAGTTTCAAAGATCTGTATGAAATTGTCGTCTACCATTATATTCAAGTACTGTAGAATTGTGATTGATTGCTTTTAATGTTATCCTGATTATTTGATTTATTTATTTTATACTTCCAAACCCAAAATGTGACGTCAACATTTTATACTTCCTACCATTATTTGACTTAAGAGTTGGATTTTGGAATATTATCTAAAATTCCATCGGCATCTTTTAGAAAAAAAGTCAACCAATCACTTTTTGTGGGGTTGAGGAGCTGGTATTTTTTTGCTATTTGCAAAGATCCGTATGAATTTGTCGTCCACCATTTTATTCAACTACTTTAGAATTGTGATGGAATGCTTCTCATGTCATCCTGCTCATTTTATTGAGATGCCATTAAAATGATATCTTCCTGTTTAGAATAAAGTCAACCAATCACTTGATGGTTTGATTGACGTGCTGGTATTTATTTCTATTCTCAAAGATCTGTATGAAATTGTCACCCACAATTTTATTCAAGTACTTTAGAATTGTGATGGAATGCTTCTAACGTTATCCTACTCATTTTACTTATTTATTGTATACTTTCAAACTTTAAATGTGACGCCTTAAGAGCTGGATTTGAGAATATTCTCTCAGATGCCTTTAAAATTACATTTTCATCTTTTAGAAAAAAGTCAACCAATCACTTTATTGTTGGGTTAAGGAGTTGGTATTTTTTGCTACTCTCAAAGATTTGTATGAAATTGTCATCCACCATTATATTCAGGTACTCTAGAATTGTGATAGTATGCTTTAAATGTTATATACTGCCAAAACTGAAATGTGATGCCTTGAGAGCTTGATTTGAGAATATTATCTAAGATGCCATTAAAATTACATATTCCTTTTTAGAAAACAAAAAGTCAACCAATCACTTGATGGTTGGGTTGAGGAGCTGATATTTTTTTCTAGTCTCAAAGATCTCTATGAAATTGTTGTCTATCATTATATTTAGGTACTCTTGAATTGTGATAGAATACTTTTAATGATATCCTACTCTTTTTATTTATTTATTGTATACATTCAAACTTGAAATGTGACGCCTTAAGAGCATGATTTCAGAATATTCTCTGAGATGCCATTAAAATTATATCTTCCTATTTAGAAAAAAAGTCAACCAATCACTCGATGGTTTGATTGACGAGTGGGTATTTTTTACTATTCTCAAATATATGTATGAACTTTTCGTCCACAATTTTATTCAAGTACTTTGGAATTGTGATAGAATGCTTCTAATGTTATCCTAACTCATTTTACTCATTTATTGTATACTTTCAAGTTTTAAATGTGACGCCTTAAGAGCTGGATTTGAGAATATTCTCTAAGATGCCTTTAAAATTACATTTTCATCTTTTAGAAAAAAAGTCAACCAATCACTTTATTGTTGGGTTAAGGAGCTGGTATTTTTGTTACTCTCAAAGATTTGTAAGAAATTGTCGTCCACCATTATATTTAGGTACTCTAGAATTGTGATAATATGCTTCAAATGTTATACTGCTCATTTATTTTATTTATTATATACTGCCAAACCTGAAATGAGAGTATTATCTAAGATACCATTAAAATTACATATTCCTTTTTAGAAAAAAAGATAACCAATCACTTGATAGTTAGAATGAGGAGATGATTTTTTTGCTAGTCTCAAAGATCTCTATGAAATAGTCATCCTTCATTATATTCAGGTACTTTAGAATTGTGATGAAATGCTTTTAATGTTATGTGTTTTTAGTTTATTTATTTATTGTATACTTCCAAACTTGAAATGTGACGCTTTAAGAGGTGGATTCGAGATATTCTTTAAGATTCCATTAAACTACATCTTCAACTTTTAGAAAAAAGTTAAAAAAACACTTTATGGTTTGGTTGAGGAGCTAATATTTTTTGCTAGTCTCAAAGATTTGTATGAAATTGTTGTCTATCATTATATTTAGGTACTCTTGAATTGTGATAGAATACTTTTAATGATATCCTGCTCTTTTTATTTATTTATTGTATACATCCAAACTGTGACGCCTTAAGAGCTTGATTTAAGAATATTTCTTTGAGATACCATTAAAATTACATCTTCCTGTTTAGAAAAAAAGTCAACCAATCACTTCATGGTTTGGTTGACGAGCTGTTATTTTTTGCTATTCTCAAAGATCTGTATGAAATTACTGTCCACTATTTTATTCAAGTACTTTAGAATTGTGATGGAATGCTTCTAATGTTATCCTGCTCATTTTACTTATTTATTGTATACTTTCAAACTTAATTTGACGCCTTAAGAGCTGGATTTGAGAATAATCTCTGAGATGCCTTTAAAATTACATTTTCATCTTTTAGAAAAAAAATTTAACCAATTACTTTATTGTTGGGTTAAGGACCTGGTGTTTTTTGCTACTCTCAAAGATTTGTATAAAATTGTCATCCACCATTATATTCAGGTACTCTAGAATTGTGATGGTATGCTTTAAATGTTATAATGCTCATTTATTTTATTTATTATATACTTCCTAATCTGAAATGTGATGCCTTAAGAGCTTGATTTGAGAATATTATCTGATGATATCTTGCTCTTTTTATTTATTTATTGTATACATCCAAACTTAAAATGTGACGCCTTAAGAGCTTAATTTAAGAATATTCTCTAAGATGCCATCAAAATTACGTCTTCCAATTTAGAAAAAAAGTCAACCAATCACTTTATGGTTGGGTTGAGGAACTAAGTAGTTTTTGCAAGTTTCAAAGGTTTGTATGAAATTTTCGTCCACCATTATATTCAGGTACTCTAGATTTGTAATAACTTGCTTTTATTGTTATCTTGCTCATTTTATTTATATATTGTATACTTCCAAACGTGAAATGTGACTCCTTAAGAGCTGGATTTGGTAATATTCTCTGAGATACTATTAAAAGTACATCATTATCTTTTACAAAAAAGTCCACCACATCCCTTTATGGTTGGGATGAGAATCTGGTATTTTTTGCTAGTCTGAGAGATCTTTATGAAATTATTGTCCACCATTATGTTCAAGTACTCTAGAATTGTGATGGAATGCTTTTAATGTTTTCCTGCTCATTTTATTTATTTATTGTGTTCTTTCATACTTTAAATGTGATTCCTTAAAAGTTGGATTTGAAAATATTCTTTCAGATGTCATTAAAACTACATCTTTATCTTTTAGATAAAAAGTCAACAAATTACTTTATGGGTGGGTTGAGGAGCTGGTATTTTTTGCTAGTCTCAAAGTTTTGTATGAAATTATTGTCAACCATTATATTAAAGTACTCTAGAATTGTGATGGAATACTTTTAATGTTGTCCTTCTCTTTTGATTTCTTTATTGTATACATCCAAACCTGAAATGTGATGCCTTAAAAGCTTGATTTGAGAATATTCTCTTAGATGTTATTAAAATTGCATCTTCAACTTTTAGAAAAAAGGTCAATCAATCAATTTATTGTTGGAATGAGGAGCTGAGTAGTTTTTTCTAGTCTTAAAGGTTTGAATAAAATTGTCGTCCACCATTATGTTCAGGTACTCTAAAATTGTGATTAAATGCTTTTAATGTTATCTTGCTCATTTGATTTATTTATTGTGTACTTCCAAAGGTGAATTGTGACGTGAATTATGACACCTTAAAAACTTGATTAGGGAATATTTTCTTAGATGCCATTTTTCATCTTTTTACAAAAAAGTCAACCAATCACTTTATGCTTGGTTTGTGGCACTAGGTTGTTTTTGCTAGTGTCAAAGGTGTGCATGAAATTGTCATCCAGCATTATATTCAGGTACTTTAGAATTGTGATGGAATGCTTTTAATTTTATCTTGGTCTTTTAATTTATTTATTGTATACTTCCTAACGTGAAATGTGAGCCTTAAGAACTTGATTTGGGAATATTCTCTGAGATGCCATTAAAATTGCATCTCCATCTCTTACAAAAAATTCAACCAATCTCTTTACGGTTGGGTTCAAGAGATGGTATTTTTGCTATCTCAAAGATTTGTCATTAAATGATTAAATGATTAAATGATTTAATATTATCTTGGTCATTTAATTTATTTATTGTATATTTCCAAACTTAAAATGTGACGCCTTAAGAGCTCGATTTGATAATATTCTCTGAGATGCCATTAAAACTATATCTTTATCTTTTAGAAAAAAAGTCAACCAATCACTTTATAGGTGGGTTGGGGAGCTTGGTAGTTTTTGCTAGTCTCAAAGGTTTGTATGAAATTTCCATCCGCTATTATATTCAGGTACTTTAGAATTGTGATTGAATTCTTGTAATGTTATTGTGCTCATTTGATTTATTTATTGTATACTTCCAAACGAAATATGACGCCTTAAGAACTGGATTAGGAAATATTTTATGCGATGTCATTAAAATTACATCTTCATCTTTTACAAAAAAAGTCAACGAATTACTTTATGGTTGCGTTGAAGAGCTGGTGTTTGTTCCTAGTCTCAAAGATCTGTATAAAAATGTCTTCCACTATTATATTCAGGTACTCTAGGATTGTGAGGTACTGCTTTAATGTTATCCTACTTATTTATTTATTTATTATATACTTTCAAACCTGAAATGTGACGCCTTGAGAGCTTGATTTAGAAATATTCTCTCTGATGACATTAAATTACATCTTTATTTTTGGGAAAAAAGTCAACAAATCACTTTATGTTTTGGTTGAAGAGGTGGTATTTTTTTATAGTCTCAAAGACCTGTATGAAATAGTCATCCACCATTATATTAAGGTACTATAGAATTGTGATGGAATACCTAACATTTGGTTTATTTATTGTACACTTTCAAACTTTAAATGTGACGCTTTAAGAGTTGGATTTAGGAATATTCTCTAAGATGCCATTAAAATTACATCTTCAACTTTTAAAAAATAAGTAAACCAATCACTTTATGGTTAGGTTGAGGAGCTCGCTAGTTTTTGCTAGTCTCAAAGGTTTGTATGAAATTGTCGTCCACCATTTTATTCAAGTACTATAGAATTGTGATGGAATACTTTAAACGTTATACTGGTCATTCAATTTATTTATTATATACTTCCAAACTTGAAACGTGATGCCTTAAGAGCTTGATTTGAGAATATTATCTGAGATGCCATTAAAGTTACATCTTCATCTTTAAGAAAAAGTCAAGCCATCACCTTATTGGTTGGTTGAGGAGCTCAGTAGCTTTTGCTGGTCTCAAAGGTTTGTAGAAAATTGTCATCAACAATTATGTTCATGTACTTTAAAATTGTTATTGAATGCTTTTAATGTTATCTTGCTCATTTGATTTATTTGTTGTATACTTTCAAACCTGAAATGTGACGCCTTAAGAACTTAATTAGGTAATATTTTCTGAGATGCCATTAAAATTACATCTTCTCCTTGTAGTAAAAAAGTCAACCAATTACTTTATGGTTGGGTTGAGGAGCTATGTTGTTTTTGCTAGTCTTAAAAGAGTGTATGAAATTTTTATCCACTATTATATTCAGCTACTCTAGAATTATGACAGAATACTTTCAATGTTATCCTGC
>QAOC01045287.1:19232-32602 GCA_003255005.1 Begonia fuchsioides
TACATCTTCATCTTTAAGAAAAAGTCAAGCCATCACCTTATTGGTTGGTTGAAGAGCTCAGTAGCTTTTGCTGGTCTCAAAGGTTTGTAGAAAATTGTCATCAACAATTATGTTCATGTACTTTAAAATTGTTATTGAATGCTTTTAATGTTATCTTGCTCATTTGATTTATTTGTTGTATACTTTCAAACCTGAAATGTGACGCCTTAAGAACTTAATTAGGTAATATTTTCTGAGATGCCATTAAAATTACATCTTCTCCTTGTAGTAAAAAAGTCAACCAATTACTTTATGGTTGGGTTGAGGAGCTATGTTGTTTTTGCTAGTCTTAAAAGAGTGTATGAAATTTTTATCCACTATTATATTCAGCTACTCTAGAATTATGACAGAATACTTTCAATGTTATCCTGCTCAGTTGATTTATTTATTTTATACTTCCACATCTTATATATGACGACTTAAGAGCTTGATTTTGAAATATTCTATGACATTAATTAAAATTACATCTTCATCTTTAAGAAAGATTCAAGCCATCACCTTATTGGTTGGTTGAGGAGCTCGGTAGCTTTTGCTGGTCTCAAAGGTTTGTACAAAATTGTCGTCCAACATTATGTTCAGGTACTTTAAAATTGTGATTGAATGCTTTTAATGTTATCTTGCTCATTTGATATATTTGTTGTATACTTTCAAACCTAAAATGTGACGCCTTAAGAACTTAATTAGGTAATATTTTCTGAGATCGCATTAAAATTACATCTTCTCCTTGTAGTAAAAAATTCAACCAATCACTTTATGGTTGGGTTGAGGAGCTATGTTGTTTTTGCTAGTCTTAAAAGTGTGTATGAAATTTTTGTCCACTATTATATTCAGCTACTCTAGAATTATGATGGAATACTTTCAATGTTATCCTGCTATGTTGATTTATTTATTGTATACTTCCACATCTTATATATGACGACTTAAGAGCTTGATTTTGGAATATTCTATGACATTAATTAAAATTACATCTTCATCTTTAAGAAAGAGTC
This sequence comes from Begonia fuchsioides, assembly GCA_003255005.1. NCBI lineage: Eukaryota > Viridiplantae > Streptophyta > Magnoliopsida > Cucurbitales > Begoniaceae > Begonia > Begonia fuchsioides. The sequence goes on from QAOC01045287.1 coordinate 20,261, forward strand.
AAGCCATCACCTTATTGGTTGGATGAGGAGCTCGGTAGCTTTTGCTGGTCTCAAAGGTTTGTACAAAATTGTCGTCCACCATTATGTTCAGGTACTTTAAAATTGTGATTGAATGCTTTTAATGTTATCTTGCTCATTTGATTTATTTATTGTATACTTTCAAACCTGAAATGTGACGCCTTAAGAACTTAATTAGGTAATATTTTCTGAGATGCCATTAAAATTACATCTTCTCCTTGTAGTAAAAAAGTCAACCAATCACTTTATGGTTGGGTTGAGGAGCTATGTTGTTTTTGCTAGTCTTAAAAGTGTGTATGAAATTTTTGTCCACTATTATATTCAGCTACTCTAGAATTATGACGGAATGCTTTCAATGTTATCCTGCTCAGTTGATTTATTTATTGTATACTTCCACATCTTATATATGACGACTTAAGAGCTGGATTTGGGAATATTCTATGACATTTATTAAAATTACATCTTCATCTTTAAGAAAAAGTCAAGCCATCACCTTTATGGTTAGTTGAGGAGCTCGGTAGCTTTTGCTAGTCTCAAAGGTTTGTACAAAATTTCCATCCACCATTATGTTCAGGTACTTTAAAATTGTGATTGAATGCTTTAAATGTTATCTTGCTCATTTGATTTATTTATTGTATGCTTTAAAACCTGAAATGTAACACCTTAAGAACTTAATTAGGTAAAATTTTCTGAGATGCCATTAAAATTACATCTTCTCTTTGTAGTAAAAAAGTCAACCAATTATTTTATGGTTGGGTTGAGGAGCTATATTGTTTTTGCTAGTCTTNTTTGAAACCTCAAATGTAACACCTTAAGAACTTAATTAGGTAAAATTTTCTGAGATGCCATTAAAATTACATCTTCTCTTTGTAGTAAAAAAGTCAACCAATTATTTTATGGTTGGGTTGAGGAGCTATATTGTTTTTGCTAGTCTTAAAAGTGTGTATTAAACTTTTGTCCACTATTATATTCAGCTAATCTAGAATTATGACCGAATTTTTTCAATGTTATCCTGCTATGTTGATTTATTTATTGTATACTTCGACATCTTATATATGATGACTTAAGAGATGGATTTGGGAATATTCTATGACATTCATTAAAACTACATCTTCATCTTTAAGAAAAAGTCAAGCCATCACCTTATTGGTTGGTTGAGGAGCTCGGTAGCTTTTGCTGGTCTCAAAGGTTTGTACAAAATTGTCGTCCACCATTATGTTCAGGTACTTTAAAATGGTGATTGAATGCTTTTAATGTTATCTTGGTTTTTTTATTTATTTATTGTATACTTTCAAACGTGAAATGTGACGCCTTAAGAACTTAATTAGGGAATATTTTATGAGATGCCATTAAAATTACATCTTCTTCTTGTAGTAAAAAAGCCAACCAATCACTTTATGGTTGGGTTGAGGAGCTATGTTGTTTTTGCTAGTCTTAAAAGTGTGTATGAAATTTTTGTCCACTATTATATTCAGCTACTCTAGAATTATGATGGAATGCTTTCAATGTTATCTTGCTTTGTTGATTTATTTATTGTATACTTGCACATCTTATATATGATGACTTAAGAGATGGATTTGGGAATATTCTATGACATTCATTAAAACTACATCTTCATCTTTAAGAAAAAGTCAAGCCATCACCTTATTGGTTGGTTGAGGAGCTCGGTAGCTTTTGCTGGTCTGAAAGGTTTGTATAAAATTGCCGTCCACCATTATGTTCAGGTACTTTAAAATTGTGATTGATTGCTTTTAATGTTATCTTGCTCATTTGATTTATTTATTGTATACTTTCAAACGTGAAATGTGACGCCTTAAGAAACTGATTAGAGAATATTTCTGAGATGTCATTAATATTACTTCTTCATCTTTTACAAAAAAAAGATTCAAAAAGTCAATTTAGGGTTTGGTTGTGAAGCTGGGTTGTTTTTGCTAGTCTCAAAAATCTGTATGAAATTGTCCTCCACCATTATATTCAGGTACTCTAGAATTGAATGAATGTTATCCTGCTCATTTTATTTATTTATTATATACTTTTAAACCTGAAATGTAACGCCTTAAGAGCTTGATTTAGAAATATTCTCTAAGATGCCCTTAAAATTACATCTTCATCTTTTGCCAAAAAAGTCAACCATTAACTTTGTGCTTGGGTTGAGGAGCTGGGTTGTTTTTGCTAATGTCAAAGGTTTGTATGAAATTATCGTCCACCATTATATTCAGGTACTCTCGAATTGTGTTTAAATGCTTTTAATGTTATCTTGCTCATTTGATTTATTTATTGTATACTTCCAAATGTGAAATGTGACTCCTTAAGAACTTGATTAGAGAATATTTTCTGAGATTCCTTTAAAATTACATCTTCTCCTTGTAGTAAAAAAGTCAACCAATCATTTTATGGTAGGGGAGCTGGGTTATTTTTGCTATTGTCAAGTCTATTTGAAATTTTCGTCCACCATTATATTCTGGTACTCTAGAATTTTGATGAAATACTTTTAATATTGTCCTGCTCATTTGATTTATTTATTGTATACTTCTAAACTTGAAATGTGATGCCTTAAGAGCTCGATTTAATATATTCTCTAAGATGCCATTAAAACTACATCTTTACCTTTTAGAAAAAAGTCAACAAATCATTTTATGGTTGGGTTGATGAGCTTTGTAGTTTTTGCTAGTCTCAAAGGTTTGAATAAATTTGTCGTCCACCATTATGTTCAGGTACTCTAGAATTGTAATTGAATGCATTAATGTTATCCTGCTCACTTGATTTTTTTATTGTGTACTTCCAAACGTGAATTGTGATGCCTTAAGAACTTGATTAGGAAATATTTTTTGAGATGCCATTAAAATTAAATCTTCATCTTTTACAAAAAAGTCAACCAATCACTTTATTGTTGGGTTGAGGAGCTGGTATTTTTGCTAGTCTCAAAGGTGTCCATGAACTTGTCGTCAACCTTTATATTCAGGTACTCTAGAATTGTGATGAAATGCTTTTAATATTATCCTGCTCATTTGATTTATTTATTGTATACATCAAAACTTTAAATGTGACGCCATAAGAGCTGGATTTGGGAATATTCTCTAAGATGCCATTAAAATTACATCTTAATCATTTAGAAAAGAGTCAACGAGTCATTTTATGGTTAGGTTTAGGAGCTGGTAGTTTTTGCAAGTCTCAAAGATCTACATGAAATTGTCATCCACCATTATATTGAGGTACTCTAGAATTGTGATGGAATGCTTCTAATGTTATCCTACTCATTTCATTTATTTATTATGTACTTTCAAACATGAAATGTAACACCTTAAGAACCTAATTTAGAAATATTCTATGAAATGCAATTAAAATTTCATTTTCATCTTTTAGTAAAAAATTCAACCAATAACTTTATGGTTGTGTTGAGTAACTGGGTAGTTTTTGCTAGTCTTAAAGGTCTGTATAAAATTGTCATCCACTATTACATTAAAGTACTCTAGAATTTTGATGGAATGCTTTTAATGTTATCTTGCTAATTTAATTTATTTTATTGTATAGATCTAAACTTGAAATGTGACCTCTTAAGAGCTGGATTTGGTTATATTCTCTGAGATGACATTCAAATTACATCTTTATCTTTTTAAAAAAAGTCAACAAATCACTTTATAGTTGGGTTGAGGAGCTCGCTAGTTTTTTTGCGAGTGTCAAAGGTCCATATGAAATTGTCTTCCACCATTTTATTCTGGTACTTTAGATTTGTGATTGAATACTTTTCATTTGATTTATTTAATGTATACTTTCAAACGTGAAATGTGACTCCTTAAGAACTTGATTAGAGAATATTTTCTAAGATGCCATTAAAATTATATTTTTGTCTTTTAGAAAAAAGTCAACAAATCACTTTATGGTTGGCTTGAGTAGCTAGTATTTGTGGCTAGTCTCAAAGATCTGTATAAAAATATCTTCCACCATTATATTCGGGTTCTCTAGAACTGTGATGGAATGCTTTAATGTTATCCTACTCACTTTATTTATTTGTTATATACTTTCAAACCTAAAATGTGATGCCTTAAAAACGTGATTTAGAAATATTCTTTGAGATGCCATTAAAATTACATCTTCATCTTTTATTAAAAAATTCAACCAATAACTTTATGGGTGGGTTGAAGAGCTTGGTAGTTTTTGCTAGTCTTAAAGGTGTGTCTAAAATTGTCATCCACTATTATATTCAGGTACTCTAGACTTGTGATGGAATGCTTTCAATGTTATCCTGCTCATTGGATTTAATTATTGTATACTTCCAAACTTTCCAAACTTGAAATGTGACGCCGGAAGAGCTTGATTTGGGAATATTCTCTAAGATTCCATAAAATTACATCTTTATCTTTTGGAAAAAAGTCAACAAATCAATTTATGGTTAGGTTGAAGAGCTAGTATTTTTTGCTAGTCTCAAAGGTCTGTATGAAATTGCCGTCCATCATTATGTTCAGGTACTCTAGAATTATGATTGAATGCTTTTAACGTTATCCTGCTCATTTCATTTTTTTATTGTGTGCTTTCAAACTTGAAATGTGACGCCTTAAGAGCTTGGGAATATTCTCTTAGATGCCATTAAAATTGCATTTTCATCTTTTAGTAAAAAAGTCAACCACTTACTTGATGGCAGGGTTGAGGGGCTAGTATTTTTTGCTAGTCTAAAAGATTTGTATGAGATTGTCGTCCACCATTATATTAAGGTACTCTAGAATTGTGATCGAATGCTTTTAATGTTATCATGCTAATTTTATTTATTTATTATTACTTTCAAACCCAAAATGTGACGCCTTAAGACCTTGATTTAGAAATATTCTTTGAGATGCCATTAAAATTACATCTTCATCTTTTAGTAAAAAAGTCAACTAATCACTTTATTGTCGGGTTGAGGAGCTTGGTAGTTTTTGCTAGTCTTAAAGGTTTGTATGAAATTGTCATCCACGATTATATTCAAGTACTTTAGAATTGTGACGAAATGCTTTTAATGTGATCCTTCATAGTTGTTTTATTTATTGTATACTTTCAAACATAAAATATGATGCCTTAAGAGCTGGATTTGGGAATATTCTTTGAGATGCTTTAAAATTACATCTTTATCTTTAAGAAAAAAGTCAACCAATAAATTGATTGTTAGGTTGAGGAGCTGGTATTTTTTGCTAGTCTCAAAGGTCTATATCAAATTGTTGCCTACTCTCGAAATGTAATGGAATGCTTTTAATGTTATGCTTCTTTTTTGTTTTATTTATTTTTAACTGTCAAACTTGAAATGTGACGCCTTAAGAGCCGGATTTAGGAATATTCTCTGAGATGCCATTAAAATTACATCTTCAACTTTTAGAAAAAAAAGTCAACCAATCACTTTATGGTTGGGTTGAGGAGCTTGTTAGTTTTTGCTGGTCTCATGGGTCTTTATGAAATTGTCATCCACTATTATATTTAGGTACTTTAGAACTCTGGTGGAATACTTCTAATGTTATCCTTCTTATTTGATTTATTTATTGTATACTTCAAAACCTGAAATGTTACATCTTAAGAGCTTGATTTGGGAATATTCTCTGACATGCCATTAAAATTAAATCTTCATCTTTTAGAAAAAAAGTCATCGAATCACTTGAAGGTGAGATTGAGGAGCTGGTATTTTTTGCTAGTGTCGAAGGTCTATATGAAATTCTCATCGACCATTATATTCAGGTACTCTAAAATTGTGATGGATTGCTTTGAATATTATCCTCCTCATTTGATTTATTTATTGTACACTTACAAACGTAAAATACGACGCCTTAAGAGCTGGATTTGGGAATATTCTCTGAGTTGCATTAAAATTACATCTTCATCTTTAAGAAAAAAGTCAACCAATCACTTTATGGTTAGGTTGAGGAGCAGGGTATTTTTTCTAGTCTCAAAGATCTGTATGAAATTTTTGTCTACCATTATATTCAGGTACTCTATATTTGTGATGGGTCTTTTGTCTACCAATCACTTTATAATTCAGGTACTCAGCCCAATCAATCACTTTATGGTTGGGGTGAGGAGCTTGGTAGTTTTTGGTAGTCTCATGTGTCTCTATGAAATTGTCGTCTACTACTATATTTAGGTACTTTAGAACTCTGGTGGAATGCTTCTAATGTTATCCTAATCATTTGATTTATTTATTGTATACTTCAAAACCTGAAATGTGACGTATTAAGAGCTTGATTTGGGAATATTCTCTGACATGCCATTAAAATTACATCTTCATCTTTTAGAAAAAAAGTCAACAAAATACTTTATGGTTAGGTGGAGGAGCTGGTATTTTTTGCTAGTCTCAAAGATCTGTATGAAATTGTCGTCCACCATTATATTCACGTACTCTAGAATTATGATAGAATGCTTTCAATGTTATCCTGCTCATTTGGTTTATTTATTGTATACTTCCAAACTTTAAATGTGACGCCTTAAGAGTTGGATTTGAGAATATTCTCTGAGATGCTATTTAAATTACATCTTCATCTTTTAGAAAAAAGTCAACAAATCACTTTATGGGTGGGTTGAGGAGCTCGTATTTTTTGCTAGTCTCAAAGATTTGTATGAAATTTTTGTCCACCATTATATTCAGGTACTCTAGAATTGTGATGGAATGCTTTTAATCTTATCCTGCTCATTTGATTTATTTATTATATACTTCCAAACTTAAAATGTGAATCCTTAAGAATTGGATTTTGAAATATTCTTGAGAGTCCATTAAAATTGCATCTTCATCTTTTAGTAAAAAGTCAACCAATCACTTTATGGTTGGGTTGAGGAGCTTGGTAGTTTTTGTTAATATCAAAGGTCTGTATCAAATTTTTGTCAACAATTATATTCAGGTACTCTAGAATTGTGATTGAATGCTTTTAATGTTATCTTGTTCATTCGATTTATATATTGTATACTTCAAAAATTGAAATGTGACGCCTTAAGAGCTGGATTTGGGAATATTCTCTTAGATGCCATTAAAATTACATCTTCATCTTTTAGTAAAACAGTCGACAAAATTACTTTATATTTAGGCTACCCACAAAGTTTCAAACTAACTTTCTATTAGTTTCTTTTTGCTTTAGGTTTTATTGTTAACCTTGAGTTGGATGTTTTTTGTTTTATCTTTTCCTTTCTTTTCTTGTTTTGGAAGCTCAATGGGAACCAAATGCATTTTGATAGTTAATTATTAGGAGAGGATTTAAGGATAGTTAATTATTAGGAGAGGATGGATTTAATTAGTTAGTAAGAGTGCATAATTGTCAAGGAGAAATATAACCCTTAGGAGAAAAAGAGAAAGGGTATTTCGGTGGAGACAATCTCAAAGTTCTCTAGTTAATGAGATCAAGGAGTAAGCCCTAAAACATTTCTTCTGAATAACTTAGTTTGCATTTTATGTAATTACACTTCTGGATTCCAGCAAGGAGAATCAAAGAAGGCATTGGAGGTGCTTCAGGTACGTGTGTAGAGTTTCCTGAATTGTTATTGTAAATCATTATCTCTCTCTTACGTAAGTTTTTGTCTCATTCTCCTTACTTGTTTTTTTCTTTTCTTTTTGACATTGTGTCGTTTATTGTATGTTTGTATGCAATTGTAGTATAAAGTTGAACAAGATCTAATTATGCTAGATGCATATGAAACTGTGGAATCTTGGATGACCACAAAGAATCTGAATATATTTAGATTCAAGTGAACCTCATGCCAAATAAATGACTGGCTTTCTAATTGATAAATTTCTTATATTTGATTATGTAAAAGACTGGGGAAATTCTTTTGAATATATTTAGCTGCCTTTATCAGATAATGCATATTATTAATGTGCACTATACAAGAAACTTAATTTAGTATATCTTTTATTCGTAAAAGATCCTTGATAGCTTTAGTTTAAATGAGGATCACAAAGAGAGCAGATATACAAAGTAAGATTAATCTAAAGGCTAGTGTCAAAGGTTTCTTTGTTTTATACACCTTTGTGGTATAGAATCCATTCCTACTTTGAGATATATATATATATACACACACACACAGAAGCCTAGTGTTAGTGATAGCTTGGTCATTTATCTCCTTAAACTTACATTATGTTTTCACTAAAATTTTGTCATTTGATCTTACTTTATTATTCAGGAATGAAACCCACAAAGTCCTCAAATATTTAGAACATTGTGTTCATGGCTTGCATAATGAAGATCCTGGAGTTCATAACATGCTGCTTTCTTTGTATGCCAAGCAGGTTGTGTAGTTAAGTCTTAGGAATATATTTTCCATTGATTGCATAGTGGGATCCTGGAACTCGTAACTTTTTGCTTTCTTTATATGGCAAGCAGGTTGCCGTTTATTATTTGATATAAATTTTGAAAACTTGCAGTTAAGTCTTTGGAACATTATAGAGCTTCTTCATATTAAATGTTTTTCTAGTTACATATGATGTTTTATTGCATATTCATGTAGAGTTGAATGAAGTACAAGACATCTAATTTTTAGTGTCATTTTATGACCACTTGCTCTGTTTTTGTGGAAACTTGAGAGGTTTTCTAAGGCTTAGTGATTTTGATATCATATCCAGGTGGTTGACAATGCTCTCTTGTGGTGTCTCCAATGCAAGTTTGGGAAAGGGCAGGAAAATAACAAGAGTTTTTCTATGATCTTAGGTATGCTTTGCATCTTTGCCTCAAGGAAAAACAAATGCGTGCTTGTGTTCATATCTATAGCATGATGGCAATGCATGAAGAAGCAATTGCTCTAGCTTGACCTGTAATAGAATTCTTTTTCCATTTTACTTTAATGGCCTTTTTATCTATTCTTATGTTCTTTTATGGTCAGAATGTATAATGAATTCTTTTGGCCACAAATAATATTTGCATGTTTGTAGAGTTCTCACTAATGCATACAACTCTTTGTCATATGCTGGATAATTTAAAACAGCTTCATTAAGTTTTTTTACTAAAGTAAATAATTGGCTTGGAATCTTGCATCAAAACAATACCAATACCTTTTTCCCAATGCATCACATTCAATTTTAAATAATTTATCAAAATTAGGTAACATTAGTAATGCTGCACTAGTACGTTTATCTTTTATAAGGTTGATAGCCTGTTCATGTACTTCGGTCCATTTAAATTCAGCATGCTTTTTAACATCATTCACGGTGCCCCGATAGTACTAAAATCTTGAAAAAAATCTTCTATAAAAACTTGTGAGTCTGTAGAATTCCCAACCTCACCTGCATTCTTTGGTCTTGGCCTTTCTTGAATCGCCTTGACATTTTCTTGATCCATCAAAATTCCTTTTTATCCTACAACAAAACCAAGAAAAACTACCAAATTCATGCAAAAAGTGCACTTCTTCAAGTTAGCATAAAGTTGATTTTCTCATAAAGCAATAAAAACCAAATTTAAATGTTCAACATGTGAATCTAAGGTTTTGCTATATATCAAAATATCATCTAACTATACAATAAATTTTTTTTCCGATAAAAGCTCTTAGCACATGATTTATTAATCTCATAAAAGTACTTGATGCATTCATCCTCTTAGTTTCAAAAGAGGTTGTCTATTAGATAATCCAAAAGGCATCACTAACTACTCATAGAGACCATACTTAGTTTTAAAAGCATTTTTCCATTCATCTTCTTATGTTATCCATTTTTTTTAATATCCATTCTTTAAATCTATTTTTGAAAATAAACATGAACCATGCAATTCATCAAGCATGTCATCTAACCTTGGATATGATGTCGATATCTTATCGTGATGTTGTTGATAACTCAACATCCACACACATTCACCAATTCTCATCTTTCTTTGGAACTAAAATCACAGGAACCGAGCTTGGACTAAGACTCTCTCTCACAAAACACTTCTCTACTAACTCGTCCACTTTTTTTGTATTTCTTTTGTTTCTTCAGGATTAGCTCGATAGGCCGGTCTACTGGGAGTTGAAACCACAGGCATAAAATCAATTTGGTGTTTGATTCCTCTTAAAGGAGTTAACCCACTTGGAACATCTTCGGGGAATACATCTTCAAATTCTTTCAAAAAAGTAGAAACAACACTTGGAAACAAAGGACTTAGGTTGCTAGTAGAAAGATAAATATCCTTGTACAAGAGTACAATTACTTGTTACCTTGCTAACATCACACTTTTCGCCTCACTTTTTCTCTCTATTCCACTCATTTTTCCACTCCTCTCTTGTTTTATCTATCACTTTTGTTTTCTCTTTTTACCTTTTTCCACTCTCTTCTTGTTTTCTCTCATGCTCTAATTTTCTCTTATCGCTCATTTTTTCGTTCTTTTGCTCACATATTAGCTTTTCTCACATTTTGAAATCTCTTATAATTCTCTTAATCTTCACTAGCTTCCCTCGGCTTAAGTGGCTTGAGAATGATTGTCTTACCATCTTGAACAAAGCTATACTCATTCATGAACCCATTATGCTTGAATTTTTTATTAAATTTTCATTGTCTTCCTGATAAAATATGCATTGTTTGCATAGAAACCAAATCACAAGGAACCACATCATGATATTTTCCAATTGAAAGAGCAGTTTTCACTCGTTTAGTAACTTTGACTTCACCGCAATTGCTCTACCACTATAGCTTGTTCAGATTTGGATGCTTTTTTGTTTCCAATCCCAACTTATCTACTAACAAAGTAATAGCAACATTAGTGCAACTTCCACTATCAATTATCAAACTACATACCTTGTTATTCACGTGGCATCTAGTATGAAATATATGTTCTCTTTTTACTTTATCTCTATCGTCCTTGGCTTGAACGTTGAGCACACGTCTAGTGACTAAGGGTTCACCTCTCACGGGTTCCTCTACCTCCACATTGCTACAATCTTCTAGTGGGGGCATCTCGCCATCACTTGAGTTCTCACTTTCAACATCTCCATTGTAACGTATTAGCATTGTTCTTTTATTTGGACAATTTGAAGCATAGTAGCCGAATCCTTGATGAAAAAACCATTTAATTTCTCGAGCTCTAGTTGTTGGAGTAGCTTTAGCCGTACCTTTTATAGAAGCATTATTTGAGGTAGTTGTTATCTTTCCCTTTAAATCTACCTTAGGCTTTATAGTTTGTTTCTCGTGCCTCTAAGTCGATTTCCAATTTGAGTTTGAGAAAGATCCACCCTTGAATTTCCCTTTGATTTCAATTGTTGTTCGACCTTTGATTGACTTGTGTAATAATTCCTCTATGTCCACATAGTACTGCATATCCATTATGTTATAAATTTCTCTATTCAATCCTCTAATAAAACGTGCCATGGTTGCTTCCTCTTCTACCTCTATGTTGGCTTTCATCATGGTTGATTCTATCTATTTCTAATAATCTTCCATACTATTTGAACTTTGTTTTAGTTCTTGCAATTTCCTACAAAGATCTCGATGACAATAACTAGGAACAAATCTCTTACGATAAATGTTTTCATTTCCTCTCACGTGGAAACAGGTATTTCGTCGTGCCTTCATCGAGTTCTCACTAGTCGATCCCACCAAGTACTTGCATAGTCCATGAATTTCGTTGAGGCCAACTTGATTTTTTTCCTCGGTATACTTGTTACAGTCATATATGTGATCAACCTTTCTTACCCATTCCAAATATAATTCGGGATCACTTTTATCATGAAAAGAAGGAATCGCCATCTTTATGTTACTTAGGTTGCCATATTCTCAGTTGTTTCTAGGATAGCTTTTTGTAACTGTTGCTCTCATTCTCAGACTTAACATCTTGCTCTTTCTCTTTATTATTTCCTTATGCAAGGCTACTAATTTGAGCCTCTAACATATTCAATCTCATTTATTTTTTTTTTATTTTTCCTTGTATAGCTTTTGCATATGCCTCTAGATCAACAATATTTCGACTTTCATCCATACTCAATTCTGAATATAAGAAATAAAAGAAAATGTTAGCGAATAAATAAAGAAATAAATGGATGTCACTCTCCCTTACGTGTTTGCACTCAATCAATGTCTCTCACACTTGTATTTCTCTTAATTAATGAGTTTATAAAATAGTCTCACACTCTTGCCTTTTTTCTCTCAATTTTCTCTTTTAGTTCTTTATCTAAGCACCCAATTTAGGAGAAATATTTAGTAAGTAAAAACAATCAAGATCAATCCTTTAAGAAAAAATTCAAACTTCCAAGATCGTCAAAGTCAAACTATTTTGAAAGAAATAATAAGATCCAAAGAAAATGTATCTATAATGATGCATGATAATAATGATGTATTGTTCTAATGATGTAAGAGCAAGAATGTCAATAAATAGTTTTGAAGTTACATAAATTTGAAGAAGTAACTTTGAAACAAATATTGATAAC